>JACJUY010001498.1:124045-139904 GCA_014220935.1 Platorchestia sp. MABIK | reverse complement strand
CAAGGCAAGCTCAAATTGATCCAAGGCAAGTTCAAATTGATCCAAGGCAAGTTCAAATTGATCCAAGTCAAGTTCAAATTGATCCAAGGCAAGCTCAAATTGATCCAAGGCAAGTTCAAATTGATCCAAGGCAAGCTCAAATTGATCCAAGGCAAGTTCAAATTGATCCAAGGCAAGTTCAAATTGATCCAAGTCAAGTTCAAATTGATCCAAGTGAAGTTTAAATTAATCCAAGTCAAGTTCAAATTAATCCAAGTCAAGTTCAAATTAATCCAATCCGAAGTTGAGTTAAGAAATGATATAACCACTTGTTAATTTGGGTGGTTTTGTGTTTAATTTATTTCTATTGGATGTGATGAGCAAGAAAAACGTTGTCCTCTCAGCAAGGAATTCATTAAATTTCTTCAATGTAAAAACAAACTGCTGCAAAATGTGGTAAGTATCCAGCATCAGGAGGCAGAGTGTGATTCAGATCTTTGAGTGGAGTAACAGATAGAAGTCAATTATAAAAACTTCGTATTATACTACACATTAAAAAGTTGTTTTACAATTCTAAATTAATGACTGTTTGCATCCATTCAAACATCTATGTTCAAAGGAAATTGTATGTTACACATAAGCATATTAATATTAAGGATTTATTTACACTCATTTAGAGATTTATTTGCGTGAAATTCTATATTGTCACATGTATAAAATCATATGTACATGCAACTACAAAAGATTCCATTGGACGATGTGTAGAATTAACCTTTAAAAGAAATATGCGAATGCGATTCACTGAGTGCTTATGTACGATAGCATTTGATTCCAATTCATATGAGTATTTTACTACTCAGATACAATCCTGCATTATCAATAAAAATTGTGCCTTCTCTTCAAATGAACAGGCCATGGAAAATTTATCATCTCTGATGATGAAACAAATTGAAACTTGTTTTTACAAAAATTGTTTAAACAAGCAAAAACAGGCTTTTTTGCTCTATTTATTTTAATGGTCAAATCGACATATCGACCAATGGTAGTCTTTTGTAGTTGCATGTATATATGATTTGATACATGGGATAAAGTGGAATTTCACGCATATAAATCTCTATATGAGTGTAAATAAATTCTTGATACTACTAAATGTTTGTGTAACATAAAATTGCCCTTGAACATAAATATTGGAATTGATGCATATTGCCATTAATGTGGAATTGTAAGAAAATTCTATTGTGCACTATAATACGAAGTTTTTATAATTGACTTCTATCTGTTACTCCGCTCAAAGATCTGAATCACACTCTGCCTCCTGATGCTGGATACCTACCACATTTTACGACAGTTGTTTTTATATTGCAGAAATTTTACGGATTCCTTGCTGAAAGGAAAAACGTTTTTTTTTGCTCATCACATTCAATAGACACATATTTAACCCCAAAATGCTCAAATTAACAAGTGATTATGCCAATTTTTAACTCAACTTAGGGTTGGATTAATTTAACCTGAGTTGGATTAATTTTAACCTGAGTTGGATTAATTTTAACCAGAGTTGGATTAATTTTATCCTGAGTTGGATTAATTTGAACCTGAGTTGGATTAATTTGAACTTGACTTGGATTAATTTGAACTTGACTTGGATTAATTTGAACTTGACTTGGATTAATTTGAACTTGACTAGGATTAATTTGAACTTGACTTGGATTAATTTGAACTTGACTTAGATTAAATTGAACTTGACTTTAATTAAATTGAACTTGACTTTGATTAAATTGAACTTGACTTTGATTAAATTGAACTTGACTTAAATAAATTTGAAGTGAAAAAGGTTTAGTTTCCAGTCAATTTATTTCTTCATGTGATGAACTGTTGCTCTCATAGTTGGATGATGTTAAGACAAGGTCTTTGCTGAACATTTTTTAAGAGTCCATTTTGGACACGGTATATTTGCAATTTGGGTAACTGTTTTGCAATAATGCATTGGTTGCTGCTTTCAGTATTGAGTATTTTAAGCATTAACAAACTTGAAACTTTTTGAACCTGTGTTATTGAGTGTATTATGGACTCAAACTGCTCATTATAGGCCGATTACTTACTTATGGACAACAATCCTTGTGTAAAAATTAACTAGTTATTTATTGCTGCTGAAGGTAGTAAAAAATTGTGAATAAGTTTTAAAATTTGGAAATGAAATGTCAGTAGACATTCTGTTATACAGATTTTTCTTTTCATCTGTACGGTAGTATTGTTTTGTAGAAACTAAATCCATTAGTATCCACGTAATTATAGCGCATCATGGGGGACTCTTCTTAGTTATTATATTAGTATTAAGGAAATATTGCTCATGTCCAAATCCACACTGTAGCACCATTTAATTTCATGCCAAGTTTGAGTTTTGCACAATTAATGACTTTGTACTGAACTTCATTAAGCTGTGTTTTAAGTGCAAATGGTGCAGCTGCAGCCATTGTTTAAAACTCATCCATACCTATTCTTGGTATCTATGTTTTCAAATTTGACTGATCCAGTTAGGTGGACATAATTATTACGAAACATTTCTTTTTGCCAGTTGGTTCTTCATACGAACTAGTGGGGCTTGATTTACAAATTCAGTAAGAGTTGGCAACAAAATTCCTTTATTAAATTTCAACCTATCAATGAGTCACTGGGCCTTCATTTTGATAGCCCATTTTACTGTAAGTGTTGTAAGTTTTTAGTTATCTAATTGAGTTGGATAAACTTGTTCTTCATAGAGAATTGCAACTCCTCTAACTGTAGTATAAATATATCTAATGCATTAATCCATTAAAACGCATGTCATGTCCATAAGCTAAAGATTAAGTCTATTGAACTTTTGTTATCAAGAGTGGTAAGAGATTCCTCTAAGTTTTTATGGGTCTAGTTTTTCTCTTTCAAGGTAATTATTCTTCAACTTTTTAATTTCTATTCTTCATTGGCTTTGTTAGATTGTTTTGAGCTCTTTTTAGTATTTTAGAAAACTCTTCAACAAATTTTGTGTTGTCATTTAGGGTCAAAATTTTTTGATGTTTTCACGTGTTTACTTTACTTTCATGTGTTTATTCAAGATTTAATTACAGGGGGAAACTAAATTTTTATTTACAGTTTTGCTATGGACTGTGCTTCATGAATTTTTTTTATCTTCCAGGACATGGAATTGACATGCAACCCAATCAAGCTACTGATCACTCACTTCCAATTGCGAGGCAGCTCCTGACGAGCAATTAGGAGAGACCTTGGGCTTCTTAGCAGAGGTGAGATGAGTCTGGTAACCCGCTAAGGCATACATGCATGTCAGATTAAAACCTAAGATGTTGTCCAGATTAGAGACCAATTTTCTTCACTCAATTATTCGGAGTCTTAATAAATAGATATTTTCAAATTTTGGACTTGTTCCTTCAAAGTTTTCATAAGTTAAGATTAGGATTATTATTTAATATCTCCCAAAAATCGAAATATATTAGACAACATTAAATGTTAGAGAGAAATTGTGGGAAATAGATTTAGTGCATAAACTTAGGTTTTGCTTTAAGCCATATATTTCACACTTCTCTGCCTATTACTTTCAATCTTGTGTTTCCTTTTTCCCCTCATAACTTGTTTCCCCCATGATATCCCACATTGCACTCCCTATCTCCTCACTAAATGGTGCCTTTCTCCTTCTTCTCTACGCATGCTTTTTTTTAGCGGTTAAGGAGGTTTACACTGACGTTTAATCTAATCCTGTCTTTTTCTCTCTTTTCTTCTCTTTCTCCATTGAGACTCTTTTTATTTTTACATTTAGTACTATGCTCTAATTTATCATCTCCATTTCTTCGTATACTTTTCAATGCTGCTTCCCGTTCAGCGTAATTCTTTACAACTTACCCTTTTTTCGAGTTGCTCTCGCCTGCATCTCAATTTATCATATTAGCTCCATTTTCCATTTTCTCTAACAGATTTAAATATGTACCCTTCATTGTAACTAAAATGCTTGCTATGAAGCCAAAGACTTAAGTAAAAAAAATTGTCAACTTGAGTTCACATTTTTTCTTGCCTTTCAGGTGCCAGAAGAAAGTGAAGTAATTCCATTTATCATTGAGGTGTCTGAAGAAGAACAAAAGGCGGCCGTGGTGTTCAACGGAGATACCGAGATCGGAGGAATTTTTGCCTCTGTAGAAGTGGAAGATGCTGCCACTTATATCTCCGGTTACCTTGCCATGAAAACAGACGACTATCACCAGAAACTGAAAAAAACATCTTTGGCTGACTGCAGTGCATGTTCTTCCATTCTTAGCGTGAAAGATTTCAGCTTTCATCTGTTTGTTTCATTTAAAGAGTATATTCAGTCTGATGATCCGCGCAAATGACTGAAATATTGCACTAAGTCTTTCGTACACACTATCATTTGTTATGAGAGAGTTTTCCCTTATCTTTTCAGTAAAATTAGTCACCTACCAGGCTTCTGCAAATCTGTGTGTAAAGTAATCCATGATAACTGCCCTAAACCTCTCACCTGCTGTTCTCAGATAACAGTGTATCTAATAAAGTTTTTTGTAAGATGTAGAACACTGCAGTCAATTAGGGCGTACAACAGATCTCTGCGGACTACCTGTTCCAAAGAGAAACTCAGTAAAATGATGCATAATTGATTCACTTCACAGTGATTCACTTCTGCTAATGAACAACCATTAGTGTTCAATTTGTCATAGCCTTATTTTGTTAATGTGAAACGTATTTAAGACTCTGAAGCGTTCTCTTGAATCGAAGGGGTGATAAACCTTGTGTATTAGTTTGAGTAGAATTTGAGGCTGTGAACTAAAATTTCGTAGGATGCTGTCTATTTTATTACACATTAATGGATGATGTGTATGGTTTATTTGTTGATTCGGATCACTGCACAGTTAGGATGAAATGCTATATAAACGAATTACTATGTACGCGCTATGCGTATTTGTTATTCCTTTCATTCTCTTTCTCAACTGCAACTCTTTGAAAAAGTTGTTTATAATTAACTAATGGAAACCACTGCAGAACAATGATACATTTGTTTCAAGCAGAATTGCAGAGAGTTAAAAGAATTGGTACTCGAATTGTGATTTTGACTAACTGGTCATTCAAAAGTTTATCTTTATAACCCATAATGCTAAATTTCTTCCATTTTTGGATTTTAAGTGTTCATTTTATTTCATAGTCTTTTTCTTACTGGCACGCAGAGTGTCATGATGTATGAATACAGCGCTAATACATTAGGAGTGCTGTAGTTTATTATTTATTAGTCTTTTGTTCTCTGTGATTACTCGAGCCCTTTGCTAGATTTAAATAATTAGTTTCATGTTGTTTCATTTGTGTAGATTTTGGATTTTATTACTGGCAAGTGTTGAAACGCGCCGAGAGGGGTGGTGTATCAAATGTTGTTTTGATAGGAAAATGGTTTATTTCTTTTATTATCGCCAAAAAGTTACGTGATATATTTAATGTATTTTTAAGTGAGGAAAACATTTTTCCAAGGACTAATTGTTCTTGTATTTTGCTCCCCATTCTTAAAGAACTAGTTATGTTAAGTCCCAAGGTGCGAGTTTCGTAGGGCTTCTTTGTGTTGAAATTTAAAAGCTTTGTTTTCTATTGCTAAGAACTCGCATTTCTTTTTATTCACTGCCGTTCCGTTTCTCATAATCTATGATTTTCTTCTTCAGCTTTAATTATGTCAAAATCTTGCTCCTCAATTTAATATTTCTATGCACAAGGTATCTTTTTTTCGGGGAGATACAACTATTGTACCTATGGGAATTAGCGCTCCCATGGGGATTATGTGAGGGCCCCAGCTACAGGTAGGGTAGGCTTTTTTTTTTGTTGAAATAGAATGGGTTTTTGTTTTCTTACAAACCATCATTTTTCAGTTTACTGGCGTCCTATTTTTCAGCACCTACTATCTTCTTCAACTTTGTCTTGTTTCATGAACTTCTTTCTTAGCTTCCGTTTCTTTGCACATTGTGCTTAGATTTCGCATTCTTTCAACTCCATACTAAATGGTGCATTTCTCCTTTATTTCTTCGATACGCTCTTTTCAGTAGCGGTTAGGGAGGCTTAAACTAACTTATCGTATCTAATCAAGCGAAATATATAGCATGTTGTATTTCATATAAATATGTGAGTACGGAATTTTATATTATCCTTACTATCCGGTGCGCAATTGTCAGCCTAATCCGTATGAAAAAGGTAATAAAACGTCTTGTATGATTAAATAAAGTAAATTTTCCTAATGTTTGGAAAAGGCTTTTAATTTATGAAACTGCCGGTATGATGAAATTGAACATCGATAACCTTTTAGTTCTGGTAGATTTGCACGTAGCCGGACGGAATTAAATTTTTCAAAAATCCAAATCCGTACCTGCGGAGGCACACCGGCAGTCGGTCCTGTTGTTAATCGTACGTCTGGAAGGGCAGAGCCGCTGCGTGGTAGTACGCACGCTGCCGCCGCTGACGTCATGTTGCGTGCGGGTGACGTCATCTGGCTTGTTTGAAAGGAAGCTTTCTATTGACTAGTCAAATTAGCGAATGTGCGCGGCTGTCCCCGTAGAAGTGACTTTACCTCCTTTAGTCTACCATGGCCGTCACTCTACAGCTACCGAAAATTGGCTTCACTTTAGAGCGATTTGCATATGATACTTCGGTGACCGGTCTCCTGCAAACGCCAGAGTTGCAACACGCGACTTAGGAACACCAAACAGTCACTCTACGCATACTCTCATTGACGACATTCCACATCCCTACCATTTCGATAAAGTTCACCATCTGCTCTCGATCGACAACATTCCTCGTGTACAAATTGCACGTTTGTGTCTGCAGCAAAAATATGATAAAATTTCTTGAAGTACATTCTCTTCACCGACGAAGCCACTTTTACACGTAACGGAACGTTCAATTTCTTATCTGGTATGACTAGTAATAAGTTAGCCTTCATGAATTGTATCGGTTCAACTACCAACATCGGTTTAGTGTTGAAGTGTGGGCGGATATTGTTGGCGACTGTCTTATTGAGCCATATTCGATGCCGTCTATTGAAAATGGATCAGTTATTTTCATATTTTTTAGAAACGTGTTTCCTGAACTCCTAGAAGATGTGTCTTTAGGCCTTCGCTAACGAACGTGGTTCCAGTTCAACAGAGCTTTAGCCCATTCTGTTAACGACGCTTCTCCGAATAGGTGAATAGAGCATCATGCACGAGTCACATGGTTTCCAAGATCTCAAAACCCATGTCCTTAAGATTACGTTCTGTGAAGACACATTAAATCATTGACTTTCCAAAACACAGATGAAGCGCAAGATATGTAGATCTTGTCGCAAAAAACAATCATAGTAGGTAACATTGCAGAAGAAGTAAAGCTTTTGTATGGTATGCAGCAATCCTTTCAGAAGAGGTACCATCATTGACGTAAGGGTAAACAATCCAAACTGTTATTGTATGATTTTGACATTAAACCTCCCTTTCTGTAACATTTGTTTCTTTCCATTATGATATTCCTCAAAAACGAAAATTCTCTGAACTGGGCATCAAGGTTAAACTTTAAATCGCAGTGTCTTGATATCTAAGGATTTTTTAAATGTATAGCAATCGTAAACAGGGGTTTATTTTTCGAATCACCCCATCTGCAAAGTTTGTGGCTCTTGATTTTAACGCCCTGAACAAATATAAGCCCATTGCTTCTAATTTCGAACAGGTTTTCTGACTCTCGTCTGATATTGTGAGCTCTTCATTCATAGCAAAGTCCTGTTAAGGAAAGATTAGGACGACTCATTTTTTCCTACCCTAACTTTGAGTCTTTTCCGGTTAACCCTGAAGCAAAATTTTGATTACAAAATGTCTTGGTATTAGGAATGTTGGTTTCATTACATTACTTTACGTGAGATTTTTTAACAAATAATTCAATTTTGACTGCTCCCAATTATTCAATTTGAAGAATTGGTCAAGATTTCATTTATTTTTCACTTCTATAGACAACCTGAACAAACTTTATTTGCTAACAAACACAAGCAAAGGTAAACGAGCAAAAAAAATTTTCTCACGGACTCTTGCTATAGAAAGTAATTTAAGCCTGAGTGGAGTGAAATGGAATGAAGTAGATCAAAGTAGAGTGTCGTGTGGAGTGTTAAGTGAAGTGTCGAGTGTCGATCGAGTGGAGTGTAGAGTGGAACGTCGAGTGGAGTGGAGTCGAGAAGGGTCGTGTTGATGTCAACTTAAGCTTGCTTATTTTTAATTTGGATTTGAGTGACACACAGTTTAATTTCATTAATTTGAACTCACATTCGAATGATACATACACATACCTGAACCTGTTTCATTTGTGTTGTAGATTGATATGCAGAATATATATCTACTTAAAAATGAGTTATTTGAATATGAGTTTAACTGAGTTGAGTTTGAATTTAAACAATTATTTTAACCCTCTTAATTTGAAGTTCAATTTGATCAATGGGGATTTGAGTTAGTTTAATATGGATTTCAGGTTAATTAATTCATATTAAAAAATTTGGCAAAGTGAAGATAATTCAACGAAAAGCATCAGAGAGAATTTAAAACTGTGGTACTTCTGCTAAGAACGTCAACTTGGACAGCTCAAACTTATTTGGAAAACAGGAGCATGTCTCCACATTTGGGCATTACATAATATATGGGAACAATCATCATTATACTTAGCTTAACATTGTGTTAATATGTTTGCTACCAGTGTCAAATGAAAAGATTTTAAAGACATGTTCGCTCTTATGGTAGTTTTTCAGGAAAATAAAAAACTGAAGTTTATCCTCTTTTTTTATTATTGTACGCAAAAAAACTCCCAAGTGCGATTGAGATTATAAAATCATGAGACAACTTTCTTGTTTCATGTAATGTTAGAGGGCCGTATAGCAGAAAAAGTATTATTGATTCAAATAACACTTTCATTTGTTCGTTGTTCCCGTTAGTCTACCTCGAAGTTTGATTCTGGCTGGTAACCAGATAGAACCCTCAACAATAGTGAAGCTTTAATCATTTGTGTTGTGACATCTCTGTGATTTCACCCCCGTGCAGGCGTAGCGAGGGACTTCACATCATACGAAGTGGGCATTGGTTTGACAGCAGCTTTGCAGTTGATGTGTGCCCTAATCTGGATTTTTATGCCGCTAGCAAGAAGACACGACGAGCAGAAATTCCAGGACCGACGATTGAATAACAAACAACCAGAAATTACTCCCAACTTTGACACAGACGTACAATTTGTGTGTGCAAATGGTGGGGAAATCAATAAAGGATTTGTGGTAGACTCAGACGAAATTCCAACGAAGAGACACAGTGTCTAAAGTGAGAATTGAATTGAGAACCTAACCGAATCTTGCTGTGCGAGAATAATGTTCGGTAACCGTGTAATCTCTCGGTAACGTTCCCTGGCCACCGAAATTGAAATGGATGAAACTTACAGTATCCCAGCAGAGATGTTACATCAGTCAATAAGGAGTCTCAACAGAAGATATCAAGAATGCATTCTTACAGGATGACGTGATCTACGGGACGTAATATTAAAAAAAATACCATCACTGCTTCTTCAATTACATGTTTAAAGGTTCCTAATGGTTTTATTGGATTGTTAAAAAGTTTCCGATTTCTTGTCATCATGGATAAAAAGTTATAATGCAGAATGTGATGCGATAAAGTTTACAATATTTTTCGCTTAAACTTCGTTTAAATAAATTTCTTGAGTTGAATGAAATTCTGTCCATGGATGAATATTCAAGCGAAATTTTCAGAAAGCACATCAATTGAAGGGTGGAAAGGTTTATTGGACTACTCAACACCTTTTTAAAAAATTAGGGGTCTTGACCGCAATAGTAGCCTACTGGACTGTAGATTTCTTTTTCTAGTATTCTCGTGTGGCTCATGCGTCGATCGAAGGCGACTACATGCAGTAGTGTCGTTCTCTTCCTTCGAATCGCATCGTTGAAGTGGATTAAATGTGGTCTGCCAAAGAAGCGTGAGACAGCTGCTGTGATTGGTCCACTGATTGGTGTACAGTTCTCTAGTTTTTATGGTCATAATAAAAAATTGTTCACGACTTTTTTTGTGGATAACTATAATAAACTTTTATTTATTTGCGTGGCTAGAAATTGTTTTGATTGCTGCCTGGTAATTGTGGTGGGAAAATTGAGAATTTAATAAATGAACGACCACTTGATTAGCATATTTCGTAAACTGAATTGGAAACCAATATTATATTATATGTGAGCTAATACGGATTGGGTTAGATAGTACTTGAATGAGTTAACGGTGTATTTACCTCGCTGGACTTTCAAAGCTTTAATTAAAACAGCAAAATAGATATCTCACCGTTCATAATCGTCGCTGCAGCTTATTTTCTTGAACGATGTCACTTCTCCGAAACTTTTTTTCCTGAATCCTTTGTAAATATCTTTGGGGTTTGTGCTTTCTGGCTACAGTACTGATTTTTTTTTAATTGCAGATTTCAAAATGTGGCTTCCCTGATAACAAATAGTTTTAACGAGGCCTGAGTTTTTCGGAAAGATTGATTTTTCCAAATTCTTCACGCAACTTACGATCAAGAATTGAAGAATAACCCATGAATGTTATTGACACTGATTATTTTTAGGCTTTTGGCAGTTCTTCTTCAAACTTTGATCCGCACACTCGTGAATCTCTGTATACTGGTTAATGATAATCATCACTCAACGTAATTCAGAGCTCCTGCCGTGAAAAATTGTTGGCCAACAATCCACTTCCCCACTCCTTTCTCCGTTTTCCCTTTTATATTAGTACTAGAAAATTGTTTCTGTTTTTTGAACCGCTATCACATAACTTTTATATTTTCAGCAAGCGTCTTTTTGTTAAGCTGAAGTTTGAATAAACGGTTCATTCAGTTTCAAAGTTCTAGAGAATTTTCTTTTGAACGAAACATTCGTAATAAATCTGTTTAAGACTTGACTTTTCGTTTCTATTGGTTTCTGTGTTAATACTTTACTTTATTTTGTTAATCAAAAATACATTAGCCGAAATGCGCCTTCTACGATATTTAACAATGTTCATTGTTAAAAAGTTCATTGAATTCTAAAGCAGCCGAGTAAACACTGTTTTAATTATTAGTTTAACCTGGTAGCCTTGACTAATTGCCCTAATCAAATAATAGGTTGATGCTGAATGTAATTCCTAAATAATTACCTACAAACAAACATGAAAATGTGTAATGAGAACGATTGAAATGATAAATTCTAATGAATTACCATGAAGACCCATGAAAAAATGATAGAAATATGAACGACGCATGATATTCATGAAAAAGAAATCGGTGAAATTTATGAGTAAATTATCTTGATATTTCAAATCCTCCCAAGACGATTGATTTGCCTTTTCATCATTAATACTTAGATTAGAGAATAGATTCGAGATTAATTTTGAGTGCGTTATAGGATTTTTTATCGCTGATTTTAGCAAGAAGCGAGTTACAAGTTTTGGTTAAATTGTGTTGAGATTGTTCTCTTAAAAGGTAGTACGAAATTGATTCCACATTTTTCTAGCAAAATGGTACAAAATGTCAATTTGTGCGCATACGAATTGTATGAGATTTTTGTCGCCATCGTTACTCAAAGTTTTGTACATGAAATTACTTAGGGATGACTGACAAAAATCATACAATTTATGTTTTCAGAGTCTCAAATGAATCATTTGTATGAGCATTGTATTGCGGGAAATTTTCTGAATTCTCACACAATTATTCAAGGAGAAGGAATACACAAGAATTTATTCAAATTTTTTTCTATGTTATTGTTAAACCGTGGATATACGAGTGAATAATAAGTATACGTATACCAGACATTTCAGAATAAGTCTATTAAAGCACGGACAGATTAAAAGTTAAAAACTCTTTGATAACGTCAAAAGAGTTCATATGTAACTGACAGTAAGTGTGCATTAAAGCATCGCAACGGCGATCTTTTATTTAATTTTAGTAATCTGAAACTTTATTAGCTTAAAATCCTTTCAAATTCTTGTTAAAATGGTAAAAGCTCTGCGTTCGCAGTTGATCCGATCATGGGAAGCAGGTACGCTTGGCAGGTCGCTGGGTGGCAGCGTCCGACAGTAGTTTTACGAGAACATTGGGATCTCAGCGTCCCCAGCCAGACCAAAACTCTGGCTCACAAACGTCCAATCTCTGTTAACGTCAGCTGGANACGACCGCCGCCAAGCACAGCCGCTGAAGTGGTGCGACAAAATTGAAACCACGGTAGACAAACTGCGGCAAAGTGATTAGAGAATACTGCGAAAAATAAATCACACCGTTAGTTACAACTGAAAAATCCCACCATAATTGAATAATTTCTTTTCATTAATTTCGTTTTATTTCCGATTACCTAAACGAATTTGTTAATAACAAAACACACTTGAGCGTGTGGTGCAACTCTGGGTTGTAACGCTTGGTATTAATCACGTACACGCTCACACAAACACACACACACACACACACTAATTTGGAATAGAGATATAGCACCAAAGGAACTGACGAAGAGGAGATGAGGAGTGGATAGGGAATTTACGCAGGGGACGCCTAGACTCGCCCCATGCCAGCGGGATACAACCTCAGCACCAAACTCAGCGTCGAAGGCGACGCGTAGCTGCGAAACGCTTAACAGGAACTCGTATCCTTAGTAAGTTTCGAAGGTAGATCAAAAACAACTGACGGGAAAGCCGGTCGAAGCCCCTCCTACCCATGTGTAGAAGCTACAGGAGCCTGAACACAACTTAACTGTAAATCTAAATACGACATTGAAAACTGAACACGAAATTTCACATTTAATTTTGAAAATGAACTACATAAATTCAAATCCGATGAATTTTCCAACAGTGTACTTTCATTTTCTTGGCGCTAGTAATAGTGATTTTTGTTTTTAATCCAGTTAATGTGTAATTTGTCATGGGACCTTTTTAGAATAGTTTGAGGATCGATATTATTAAGTATGCTTCGATAGAATTGTTTTACTTGATTTTATTTTCATTATTATTCTTTTCATGAGAGAACTAATGCCAGATTGAGTATAACTCGAAAGATTACAAAATTTGGTTGTGGCCGATTAAGAATTATTTAAATGTGTTCGTATGAGTTTACACCATTACTGAAAAATTTTGTAGCTTGCCTTTTGCAATTAAATAATTCCTACTCACTGTTCGTTATAAATAAATGCTTTAGTTCTCCTGTGGACTTGAAAAGTGCTCTTTAAACTTGTAACGCATTCATTCATTAACGGTGTACGGTTTGGAATTGCTCGCCACTTTTGTTTGTAAGTCGTCAAAAGTAAAATATTCTTAAGATAAATTTATGTGTCATATTCAACAAGAGTCTTTATAAGCATAATTTTAAATAATTTTAAAAGAAGTAAAACATTTGTGAACAAATTAATACATTTTGGACGCTAGTTAAACTCCCCATCACTCCAATGCCACCGCATTAATCTCTATTTGGAATAAAATGGAATATATAGTGGCAACTGGAACGAATAACTTGCTTCACTCTCGAGAAGCTTTTCAAGTTTCATGCCGTTCGAGATGTGACGCACAGCCACCGGAGTGGAATAAGAATAAAAAGATAAGGTCACATTCGATTCCATGTTTATTTACACGTTTGCACTTGTGCCTTTTATTGTCATTAGAAACCTGTGGTTTCTTAGGCTCGCTTAATCGCAAGGTACCTCTACAACGATAAATTTGATTGAACGAAAGTGCACATACTTGTGTGCGTTTAGTTATTAATTTTACCTTCCATGGGAGCTCTGTCACAAAGTTATATTTACGTGCATAAACTTACAGATTTATGAGGTGTACTTTGTCCAAGCGAACAAATATCACATCCAATTCATGCTTAGCTCGGTTAAATGGTACTCATGCTCACTTTTATCTTTAATTCTATGCGCAATTCAAACATCACTGACATCTCAGCACCAATTAAAGCTTTCACGCTCATTGCACACGTAATAGCTTCGGTAAAAACGTGGAAACGCTGCATAAAGTCACTGTCGGCTCAACCGAACTCAGATAACCCGCGAATCGACATAGAATATTGGTGGGCGCGTAGCACGCACCAATCGTTCCGAGTGGTCCAAATTCGTTCGGCGTCCTGCTGCACTCGTATCTCAGCTGTGATTGGTTACCAAGAAAAAGATTGTGTTTAATTTGTTGACAAACATGGAATGTATCTAAATTACTGTAAGAATTATTGTATACAGTGAAAAAATAATAGAATGGTTTCACACTCGGCGAGTATATTTAATGTGAGACATAAACTATTGGAGACCCAAGTATTGCATTCCTGATGAGTGGCGCTCCCAGTTGTGAAGCGCGAGTGCCCGAGTTTAATTAAAGGTACTTACTTCTTTTGTTGAAGTGTGTTTGTTTAATTTATCACTACCATCTTTTTTATGCTCACTGTTATCCCTTTCTCCAGAGCTAAATGTTCTCTTCTTCAACTTTTGTAGCGTTAGAACTTTATTCCTGACTTGCTGTTCCAATGCCCTGGGTGACCTGCGTTGGAAAACGCTCGTGTTACGACAAAGGGATGTCCAGTGTGGGAGCACACCCTGTGTGTAGATTCCCCAAGTATCTGTCCAGTATGGATTGTTCCTTCCTCTCGTTTAGTGTTAACAACTCTGTGTTTGGAACTAAGCTATGAACGAACTCCTATAATAATAAGAATTTTGTGATACACTTGATTGTTATTTGATTCACTATTAGACAGTCGGTAAGCAGTCTTGAAAATGGTTTGTTCCTGGATGAACTCAACTTTTGAATCATTACTAAATTAATACATTATTGAAAATACTGTGATTTGCCCCTTCTCAGTCTCTAAAATGTTCGAAAACTGTCTTGACATCGTTTCAAATCATGTTGAAAGCATGTGAGATGTCATGAAAATTCATGGGTTAGTTATTAATTTACAGCTATCACAGAACAAAGTCCTTGATTTTGGTCGATTGATAAATTTGTTTTTACGTTCTCGAGGTGGCAAGCACTGTTTCCATGCGTGTTCTTCTCAATGTCAACTCCGAAGTTCGCGACTAAGCAGCGTAACCCAGGCGGGACCAACAAGCGTTGTCATTTTAAAAATTTTTTTAAGTGGTTTCAAAGCTAATAAGAGAGGACGTGCACCATTTATTGGAATGCAGAGTGCGTAAGACTAGATGAACAGATGCGACTCGATCCCAGCTTGGAAAATATACCAGAAATTACCCAGGTAGCAAGAAATTATTCGGCCAATATTGGGTTGATAATTATTTATTGACCCGATATTGGAATCTTGGATTACAATAAAAGGCTAATAACAAGACAATATCGAAAAATGATATTCTTATTTATGATATCAAGTTGTTATTGGGACAATGTAGTAAATAGTTTTATATCTAATATTAAACTAACAGTGTATATGTATATGTATGATATTCAAATAAGTGGAAACTATCTCATAATTATTAAAAATCTCGCAATTTGATAAAATTTTTTAAAATATAAATTATTATTGCCCAAACATTGGGTTGATATCAAACGCCAATAAACGGAGTAATTTGTATAAAATGTACAAATTAAGTTAATGAATAGTTATCTCAGTCATTAATGAGTGCAGATATGTTTGACAGATATCAAGAAATGTGAATACGTTACAACAATATGTATATTCAGAATTAGTGTAAACACAGGTTCACAGTTCTTGTTTTTCCAGTCGTCCAATGAGTTTCGAAGGTCTAGTTTTTTCAAAAAAATATGCTAAAAACGTTTGTCATATGTTACTATAGCAATAAATGTCTATATATTGAACAATTTCGCATACTTGACGGGATCAAACTGCATGT
>JACJUY010001498.1:98331-122484 GCA_014220935.1 Platorchestia sp. MABIK | reverse complement strand
TTGAATGATAATAATGCTGTAATCATAACGAAATGCCATGGATCTAAATGTAAAACATAATATTATCTGCTATCTAGCCGCGCTGCCCGATCATCGTGCAATGGAAGATGAGAACCCCAAGATTCTCTCCAGCATTAACCTAACTTCTCATTGTACGCTATACTACTTTTCCCGCGGTTAAAAATGAATTGTTAACACTTCAATTAATTATTTATAATCCACTGAATTATGTGTTAAATTGTGAATGAAATTCAAAACTATTTAAGGTTCGTATTATTTTACTTCATTCCAGATTATTTGATGAAAACTATGTAGTAGCAACTCTGATGCAACAGCAGAGCGAATTTCTCAGAAACGCCGCACACGTGGAAGGTGGGTGTGTGTGTTCACAGAACGCTCGAATTAAGGTTGCATTAACTTGGCAAAACACGTTAAACATGTTTATGAGGACTATTGCATGACACTGTCATTGACTATTGCCATCACCATCATTGATGATGTGAACAAAACAGTCCTCTACGAAATTCATGACGCATGGACGCTTTATAGAGCTACATTCATGCAAGTTAATTGTTTTGATTTCTTTCCAAGCTCTTTTTGGTTTCCACCAATCACAGAGCTCCTTAATATTGCTTGACACGTAGTGTCTCGCTGGCGCTCACGGTGCTACCATGCCGGCGCTACAGAGTAGAGCGATCAGCGGATCCACTTGTCTTTGGTCAGTCGAAGTTGCACGTCATCAAGTGCTTAGGCGGAAGCTTGTATAGGTGGAAGTGAATGCTCACATTAATGTAATGAAGTTAGTTTCTACAGGTGCAGTGTATTCTAGAGAACAACTTTTGGTTCATATTGTCAAAGTTAATGGCAACGCTTAAATGAAATACAAATTCCTGGCAAGGTAAGTTCTAACTTCGCATTTTTCCTGATTATTTTTCAATGTGTATTGTCACCCCATGGTGAATGATTTAAAGCATGGGGTTTCATTGATAACGCTCATGGTGTTTTAGCATGCTAAATTAAATATTTTGATGTCAACTGTGCAGATTTACCCAATCCGCACAAATATATATTTTTTTGCCTATTTGTTCATTAACTACTGCTCTCTGTGCCGGGAAAATCCGTTAGAACACATCACAGTAGCCTGTTTTCTGTCTATGTTAATGTGTTGTCACGAAATTATTGTATTGAAAATACTGTATGTTAAATAATTTATTAATTACTTGGTGTATAAGCCATTGAGGGAATTTTATCTGGGCTAGCTTTAGCATTTTTTTATGGCACTGAATACCGGTACAGTCAGTAAGATATTTGTTCATGTGCGTGCAGGATAGGATTGTTGTTAATATTGGATTTCACACTAATATATTTTTTGCGTGCAAAGGGTAATTCCGAAATATCCGACTGGTTTAACTATCTATCCACCATAGGTTTGGGTACAGTCAGGAACAGGAAGTATTTTCAGAATTTTTGGTCAAGGATTATGAAAAGAGTCCAAAATATTGAAATCTAAAATTAGAATAGTCAAGTTTGATTTTACCGGAAAAATCTTTTTCTTGATGTAAATTTCCAGTCAATTAAATGTGCACATTTTTATTTTATAATTCATTATTCGGTAACTCGATTAGTTCATCAACAGCAGATGTTCAAGTTTGTAACTTGGTGAATTTCTTATGAATTGTAAAGCGGTTACTATGGTGGCCTTCTGAAAACTACTGTAAAATCCGAGTTAGTAACAGAGCTCATTCACGCATTATTTCTGAATGGATGGATTTGAGCAATTTCAGACTTTCTTTTTTTTTTTAAACGACTACTTCGTTGTCTAATAAGTGCTGCTGTCAATAATTGTTTCCAGATTATCAAGCTATAAATTAGATATACAGAGACTTTCTAGACAGTCTAACACACAACTATAACCCTTGACAATTGCTATAGTAAACCACAGAGTTGCACGCAAAATGGCTTTCCGCGTTTGTAAACCTGTGTTTGAATACCTATATTTCAGTAAATAACATAATTTCAATAAAAACTTCATTCCCTACACTTATTTAAAATTTCTAATGCGTACGATTTTAAATCTATACATTTGAAAAAAAATAGGTGTGCTGAATTTCCAAGGAAATATGTTGAAACTTGATTGGAAAGAATAAAAATTTTTGTTTTTGTATTAAAACATCTTACTGAAGTGAAACCGTTTATTTTAGTTAGTTACAATGTTTCATATAACTANTCATTTTCAAAGGCATTTATCACAGAGAAACAATGGACAGCGCACCACATTTGTGCCTTGCACAAATGTGGTGCTCTGTGCAAGGTGTATTTGCTGCGTTTTGTGTTTGCAATTGGTGCTCAAGTATTTTTCGAATATCTCGGTTGTGAATACATGTTTACGAGTAAGAAAGAAAACCACTTCCATTTAGGTCATAGACGATTTTTGCTACTTATTCACGTGAATAAGTCCAGCATGAATATGATATTTTTTCATCTAATGGCTGGCTCTATTTTTATCATTGGTCGCTGTCGAATTACTTTTCGAAATACGGGCCATCTTTTTTCGGTTCACTGCTATCCTGTTCTAAGACACCAACTACTTCCTTACGAAGCTTTCATCTTGTTTGAACTTCCTTCCTGACTTGCTGTTTCATGCGCAGTATGTCTGTGTAGCAACGCACTCGTGGTACCGCATAAGGGTGGCCTGTGTGGGAACACACTTTGTGCATAGATTCCCCGTGTACGTGTCCATACTCGATGGTCCCTTCACTATTACTCTCTTAACAACGCCGTTGAAGTGACGACTGAGGTTTAAACTAACGTAAATAATAAAAATAGTAATAATCTGTCCATTTCATTGCAAATCTTGCAACTGTTTAACCAGTATTTTATGTATAACTTTGACATAGTCTTCTATCCCAATGTACCTCTAACTGAATCTATTTAAGTTGTGCCTGACACCATTTTTTCTGACGATAATTCAATGTTTAATTACAACAAGAAGCAGTTTAAACGCTTACTACACCTTTTTCACTTCAAATTAATCCGAGTCAAGTTCAATTTAATCCAAGTCAAGTTCAATTTAATCCGAGTCAAGTTCCATTTAATCCAAGTCAAGTTCAATTTAATCCAAGTCAAATTCAAATTAATCCAAGTCAAGTTCAAATTAATCTAAGTCAAGTTCAAATTAATCCAAGTCAAGTTCAATTTAATCTAAGTCAAGTTCAAACTAATCCAAGTCATATTCAAATTAATTGAACCCTAAGTTGAGTTAAAAATTGACATAATCATATGTAAATTTGAGTTTTTTTGTGTTAAATATGTATCTATTGGATGTGATGGGCAAGACTGTCGTTTTTCCTTTTAGCAAGGAATCTATTAAATTTTTGCAATATAAAAACAAGTTATCGTAAAATGTGGTAAGTATCCAGTATCAGGAGGCAGAGTGTGATTCAGATCTTTGAGCGGTGTAAAAGATGCAAGTCATTTATAAAACTTCGTATTATACTCGTCATTAAAGTTGTTTTAAAATTCTACATTGATGACAGTGTGCATACATTCAAATATTTATGTTCAAAAGGAAATTTTTTGTTACACATACACATAGTTTCGAGGATTTATATACACTTACAGATATTTATATTCGTGAAATTCCACTTTATCGCATTTAAATTAATAAATATATATATATGTATATGAAGTCATATACATGCAAATACAAGAGATTACTACCGGACGATATGTATATTTAATCTTTAAAAAAATATACAAATTCGATTCACTGAGTACCAATGTACGATTCCGTTTTATTACAATTTATATGAGTACATTACTACACAGATACATTCCTGTTTTAGCAAGAAAAATGTTGTCATTGATCTCTAATCTCCATTGTTCAATGCAGCATTTATCACTCTGCATTTTTCTTCTCGTGTTTTCTTGTTTTTTCCTCTCTTTACTCCTTTTCTTACTCCTGGGCGTATATTTTCTTGTTCATCTTCATTTGTTTGATAGTCCGTTGATTGGTTGTAGAGATCCATCTTGAGGGAAGCGCTGATTCAAATTCAATGAGAAACACTTTTCTTCTTTACTCCTATATTAGAGAAATCGGTACATAAGATACTGAAAAATGCATTTTTAAAGTTATTTTAATAACCGGTAGTACGGAATACAACATTACGCACATAAAATCCAAATGTATTCCGATATATGTATGTAAAATTTGACTGTTATTTATTTGAATTTGACTTGGATTAAATTGAACTTGACTTGGATTAACTTGAATTTGACTTGGATTAATTTGAACTTGACTTAGATTAAATTGAACTTGACTTGGATTAAATTGAACTTGACTTGGATTAAATTGAACTTGACTTGGATTAAATTGAACTTGACTCGGATTAAATTGAACTTGACTTGGATTAAATTGAACTTGACTTGGATTAAATTGAACTTGACTCTGATTAAATTGAACTTGACTTGGATTAAATTGAACTTGACTCGGATTAATTTGAAGTGAAAAAGGTGTAGAAACTGCACTGACTAATTCATTTTTCATGTTCAATGGTAAAATTTATAAACAAATTGACAGACTCGCGATGGCTCCAGCCTCTCACTTCTGATTGTTAATTGTTTTTACCTTACTGAGAAAATGCCTATTTAGTAAACTATCCTGTGAATTTAAACCTGTGTTTTATCGTAGGTATTTGGATGATACTTCTGTTTTACTTCACCCACAAGACTAAGCTGCTCAATTCTTTCAATCTACTACTAAAAATGACCGTCGTGTGTTTATATGTTTACTAGCATCCACGACCCGTCAAAAATGACGGGATTCAATACCTTTCTTGAACAAATTTTCCAGATGAGGATGACAAACAAATATATCCATCCTAACAGTACCCGGGATAAAAATATTTTTGTCCTTGTGCAGTGGTGAAACTCGTATCACATAGACGGTCATAACTATCCATATAACTATCCATATGAGCGCGATAGAGAAGAAGAAGCGGACTCCAAAAACCAAGGGTATTATTAGGTAGTAGCAAGACCCGTGGAAATTCTACAGACAATGTTATCGTTGACCTAGGCAAACCCGTAAAAAAATTCCGTCATCATTACCTAACCTAGGCTGACCTGTCATATACTAACCTTTCCTATCCTAACCGAACGTATCCTGATAAAATGTCAAACAAATCAATGCATGTAAGGGACATCTTTCAATGTTACACTGAGATTTTCGGGATCCATAATACCGCACAATCAGATTTCCTATGTTTCTTAAGAATCGGACACCAAACAAATATATAGATAAATGCAACCTAAAATGCCCGTTGTGTGTTTATTTATATATTTATTTATATATTTGTTTGGTGTCCGCTTCTTAAGAAACATAGGATGTCTGAGTTTGCGGTATCATGGCTACCGAATTCCTCAGTGTATTGAAAGATGGCCTTACTTGCTTTGATATGTTCGACATTTTATTAGGATAGATTCGGTTAGGACATGATAGGTTAGGTAAGGAATGTTGACGGAATTATTTCACGGGTCCACCTAGCTTAACGATGACATTGTCAGTGGAATTTCCACGGGTCCTACTACTACCCAATAATACCCTTGGTTTGTTTGTTTGGAGTCCATTTCTTCCATTTCTCTGCCACGCTCATATGGATAGTTATAATGACCGTATCTGTGATCAGATTTCACCAGTGCACAAGTACAAGAATATTTTTTACCACGGGTAGTGTTAGGATGGATATACTTGTTTGTCATCCACATCTGAAAAATTTCTTCAAGCAAGTTATGGAATCCCGTCATTTTTGGCGGGCCGTGCACACTAGTATATAAATAAACACACAACGCGGATTATTAGGTTAGATTTATATGTTTTGTGCCATGCTCTTGAGAAGAGATAGGAAGAAATTTCCACTGGCGGTCTTGGTTTCAGTTCACTGATAAATTAACACTTTCATTTATGTTGTACGAGTGCAGTATAAAAAGTCACTATAAATTTGTCCCTTTCAATAAAATTAGAGAGATCCAAAGCCTTATATATAGTCTCAAGTCCGTATCGTGGATACCCAGTTCGGCAGAGTATTGCATATTACAATATACATACACAAGCTCGCAGTTGCTGTCAGTAATGCTGCAATTCGGTATCCAGGATATGACACGAATAGCTAAAACTACTTCTAATTGCGGCTCAAAAATACTGTATTCTTACTGTGCATTACGCAAGAAAAAATAAGTTACCTTTGGAATAAGCTTATGCATGGAAACTCCACTCGAACAAAAATTTGTTCAAGAACGGTATTGAATCCCGTCATTTTTGACGGGCCGTGTTCACTTTTACATTAATAATGTCCACTTGAATATTGCATTTCCTATGGAGAGTGAGCAGGATGATCCAAATCTAACCCTAAATTGATCACGTCTCTTTATAGGAAGCCAAATTTTACCAAACTAGAAACCTACTATTTTAGCTGCATTTACAGTGGATATAAGAAATCTTGTATAACTGCATTAACGCACAGAGCATCCCGCTTATCTAGCTCGTATATAATATTTCACGAAGAAGTTGGTTATCTTCGCAGGTTCTTCTCCGTGAATATGTACCCGACATTTTTCACAGTCGGCATTGGCAAAACCTTTTCGAACGAGCAATTTACTGCTCCTCTTGTGATCCTGTCAGCGCCCAAGCTAAGGTTGTTCCCATTCATGAGGTACAACAAACAGTGAAGTGAATAGGGAGGTTTTAGTGTTGGTCCATAAATGTTTTACCTCACTTAAAGTGCAGGTTTATTACAGAAACAGTTCTAAAATTGTTTCATTTTTAACATCATTGCAACAGGTTTAAATACACGGTAAAATTTCCAAATTTTAATACAATCTGCAAAGCTCAAAACGAGTAAGATCTCCGTATTTTGAAATCATTGTTCAATCATGTCCAAATCATTGTTCATATGAACAATGATTTCAAAATACTGAGATCGTACTCATTCTGAGCTTTGCAGATAGTATCAAAATTTGGAAATTTTCCTGTGTATTTAAACCAATTAGAATGATCTCTAATTGCAGACTGAGAAGGGGAAGTATAGGGACGATCAGTTTTATGGGAGACACCCGAATGCTGGCTGCGACGAATTAATTGCTCGAGAACAGTTCTTTCAAGACTGCCAGCAGCAACTATACACATAAAAATTACGCAGCAAATATCGAGGTCCTCTTGTTCATTTTCCATTGTTTATATACAAACCGCGTTTGAGCAGCGCAAACTTAAACAAAATACATTTATGGCTCCAACTTTTTAAGTTGCATCTATCAGTTAAATTAGGGTCACCGAATTAGTTTTCACCTTTTTTTATTTCTAAGACCCCTCAGGGGGAGACAACTATTGTATCTATGGGAATTGTCGCTCCCAGGGGGAAAAGGTGAGGACCCGAGCTGAGAGTTAGGTAGGCCTTCTTTTTGTTGAAAAAAAATGTTTTTTTTTGCTATGTTAAGGACCACCTTTTTCGGTTCACTGCAGTCCTGTTTTTCAGCACCTACTACTTTCTTGTTAAACTTTTATCTTGTTTCATGAACTTCTTTCCCAACTTACTGTTTCTATGTTCCTTCTGCATAAATTCCGCATTCCCTAATATCCATACTAAATGGTGCCTTCCTCCTTCCTCTCTTCGATACGCTCTTTTTTGTAGCGGTTAGGGAGGCTTAAACTAACCTATAATCTAGTCTTTTATTTCTTAGAAGCCATGTAACTTTCTCTCATATTATTGTTTATTCTTTCTACCGTTTCAGCTCTGAAGATGGCACTTTAACGTTTCGAAATGTTGGCTATTAAATACGTTCATCATTACATTGGCGCTCATTTTAATTTCACGAGTGAGATTTCCTTGAAATTGTGCACTGAGGAATTTTAAATAAAAAAAACAAATCCAATTACAAGCTAACATTAAGTAGAAAAAGCAACCCGTATATGAAAATCTGGCACAGCTGCACAAGTGATAGATGAGACTTCTCACGAGAACAAAGCTCATGACGTGGCATTCGACGCGTTGCATCTGGCAACAACTCGAGACCTGCTTTGCAGCGCTCAACTGCTGATACGCTGCACGGCGGGAAATTTCATGTGTATAAATTCTGGTGACCGCCCAGTCATCTATGACCATGGATCCCCTGGTGATGTACTTGTGGTACAAACGACGACAACGTAAACAATCCAGACAATGGGTTCAGCTCATAAATCATTTACGTGCAGGAAAAGGTGTAATGAAAACGTTGCACCCGTACGCACAGCGTCTAAGATCGCAGGATTTCGACCCCGCCCACCCCTCTCCCTCCACCTCCGAGCAGCTACAGCACCACCTCCGAGCAGCTACGGCATTTTTAGGTTAGGGTAATTTAGGTTAGGTTAAGTTAACTTAAGTTAGGTTAAGTAGGTTAGGTTGGGTTAGGTTAGGTTGGGTTAGGTTAGGTTGGGTTAGGTTAGGTTGGGTTAGGTTAGGTTGGGTTAGGGTAGCCAAGTTCAGTTAGCTTAAGATTAAGTTAAAAAGTTACAGAATCCCTGATTTTGAGTGCCGAGATGGAGGGTTGAATGGCCAAACACCAGCGGTCGTTGTCAGAACTTATTACAATGATTTAATGCAGGTTAACTTTGGTATTCCGCTGTAGTATCCACTTACTAAGTACTTGTAGTGGTTATAATGCAGCGATTAATAATAAATGTATAGCGAACAGATAGGTTAATAAACCTCAGTAGTACTACATAGTTCAAAAATTGGCGCGAATGGCAACTTCATGTAGCAACTCGGAGGTGGAGGGACAGGGGTGTGCGGGTCGAAATCCTGCGGTATTCGGAGCAGTGCAGCCGGGGTTGACGCCGCTGCTGCTGCGCTGCTGCTGCCTATTTTCCATACTGCAGTGTATTACCATTCTCGATAGTTCTTAATTTGTGTAAAGTAGGATGAAGCTAATTATTAAATAATTTAATCCCCATTCTGGGAGCAGTTCGTCTTTTTCCCATGTTTCAGGAAGATTAATAAATAATTCGTATAAGAACACCTGGACAAGAAAGTGTGGGAATATATAGCTCACGACCTGAATCAAGTCAGTAGTTTGAAATCATTTTTAACTCGTCTTGGTCTTTACTCTCATTTCATTCTTCTCTACTAACTCAGACGGTCCTTGCAATATATGGAAAGCCTAGAAATTTTTCCCACATACACAGTGGACGCTGATGTTCAGGGGGTATAAAGTAGTTTTATTGAACGGCAAAAGTGGGTGCTGAGGTAATTCTTGAACTATTCAACACATTTGTACTCGAGGCTGGTCTAGATGACCTCGTAAGTATAGACTGTGTCATTTGCTAATGAATGTAAAAGTGTTGTTTTTTTCAACTTTCTGCTGAAACTTGTGAGTATAAATAGGGATAATCTTCCCTAAGTTGAACCGATACACCAGTGCTACTGAATGTACCATTTGATCATGAACAGCCATTCAAAAAAGGCATGTATTCTGTGTTCACTTAGTACTAATTTCTAAGAATATGTTTATAAAATTAGTGAACTACCTGAGAAGTAAGATGGTATCAGTCGAAAAATATTTAGCAACTGTTCTGTAATTTTTGTGTAATCAAAGGGTAGGACGCAACCACATAGTTTCGAAACTTTAGCAAAGAAGATGTTTTTCTGTCTTCTTGCCCTTAGGTCAAGGTGTTAATTTCGTTTTGAGTTGAATAAATCGCCTGATTTTCGCTTTTAGAGGCGCTCTCCTGATTTTCACAAACTTTCAAAAGCTAATATGTTCAAATATTTCGTGTCTTATTTGTGTGAGTAGCTGAAATTTCATGCTATAAAAAGCTTGTGGTTTAAAATTCTCTAAGTATTTATTTGAAAATTAATAATAAATAGTGAAGCTTTGCAGTAGTAATGCTTGTTAAGAACGTAAATTGGTAATCGAACAGTGTTGAGCATCAAGCTTGTGTAGGAATTTAATTCTTACTGCTTGACTGATGTTCACTTTATTTCATGAAGAAATTACTACAATTTCCAGCAGTTAATAAAGCTCATAAGGGGTTTCTTATTTTGTTGATAACAAAGACTTAACTTGAATGCTCAGTCACTTCATTGAACTTTCATTTAGTAATAAGCTTTGGAGCTGAGGTAACTGGAACTAGGTCCTACATTAAAAGAAGTGTTTACATTGGTTAATTCTGCAAGCAAAATCATTTCTTTCTCAAGAGCAGGTATACTTAGCCTGAATGATTTTTCGATTGTAGGTTAATAAAGGAAATTATTTTTCTGATGTCCGGGGTGGAACGTGTGTCGGATGAGCAATGCTCCAAAAAGTACAAGAATTTACTGCACGCCATCAAAATTTCAGCAATTACAAGGCAACAGGTGCTAGCAGTCAACCTGATTTTTCCATCTAAAGTGTATGGAGCACATGGTGAGAAGAAGTTACGCTGTACAGATGCCATTCCTCGTCGATTCATCAAATCCTTCGGCCTCTACTTCAAGAACTTCGGATCGATCACGTCATTCCAACAAAACAACTCCAACATCTCGCACGTTAAACGTTCCTTCTTCATATCAGCGGACAGATTCATAGAAAAATACCATGGCTAGCTGTTGCATCACCTACTAAAGCTTCAAATCGGAGTGGCATCGATGTCATCTGCATCTGGCAGCAGGAGTACCATTGTCTGCTCTTGAGGAACCGGTGGAGGTAGAGGTGGCTAATGCTGACGACGGAGAAAATTGGCCTGAACAGACCTTAACTGCCTCGGAAGTATTTTAAGAGAGAGTATATGCTGTGATTACTATCATTTATTATACCGGGTGTCCCACAAAAATGTCTCCGACTAATTAATTGATTATATCTCCGCTTTAAATTAACATATTTGAATTATCTTTTTTATCACAATGTAGTAAATTTTGTTTCATTATTGAATAATTTAAGTTTTTTGAAAATCGATTGAATAACCACTTTACAATGATCGGTTTACTGAAAGGGGTTGAAAAACTAATTGTTCAAAGGAAAAGTTTTTAAAACAATATCGATATTCTTCTTATTTTGTGCTTTCCGAAAATATTCTTTTTTTCACAATGTAGTATATTTTGTTTTCAAAACATCACTTCCATCATTAATAATTTGTTGACAAAAAATTGCAGAAGTGTTTCAAGAACTGAAAAAAAACGGTGAAATAATCCGCAATAACTTTTCGTTCAATGGGGGCTAGAAGTAATACTTGCTTTGAGAGAAATGGAGAGTATGGCGAAGAATACTAAAATACTTTATTCATTTAAATGTTATTTAAGGGAATGATTTGTTGCTCTTTTGTATTTTGGTTTGTTCATTTTTTTTGGAAAGTACAAAATAAGGAAGAATATCATTATTGTTTTAAAAACTTTTCCTATAAACAATTAGTTTTTCTACCCTTTTCAGTAAATCGATCATAGTAAAGTTTTTATTTACCCGATTTTCAAAAACTTAAATTATTCGAAAAGGAAGCAAAATTTTCTACATTGAGAAAAAAAGACAATTCAAATATGTTAATTTGAAGCAGAGATATAATCAAATAAAAAGTGAGGGACATTTTTGTGGGACACGTTAGTAGAAGTTACAGCTCCTACTGCAATATTTCTTCCATTTCGATGCGATGTATGCAAATCATCACCTGCAATGTGCTTGCATTACAGTTAGTCGTAAACTAAGAATAATTGTGTGATCGCATTTATGCAATGAGTCATAATTTTAAGAACAGAAATTTCCTTTGATGGGTAATCATTACAGTGTATTTTAAAATTAGGGACCGTTGTTAATAAACCAAGCATTACATCGAATGTTTATTTGAAAATTTTTAGAAAGGAACTTTGCTGCGGTTTATTCTGTTCTACAATAATTGGTGTTAATTTATAGAGAAAGAAGTGTGTTTTTAGTATTTGCATTCATTCTCCTCCACCAACGCAATAAAGAAAATTTACTGTAATGCCCAGTATTTAGTTGAGTGTATTATTAATGTTTGAAGCAATCACATTGTATTGAGTACAAATTTTACAACAAATTTCTTGTTCAAAAATTTTCCTTCTTGAATGTTTAAGTTATGAATTAATCTAACCTATTTCAATGTCAGCTTAGGGCCTTTGTTGTAAATCTACGCATGCGTTATTTTGAACGGAAACATTTTCTGTATCATTTAAACAATGTATGCAAAGCATCAGCCGAATTAAGAGGAACTATGCTGTGATTATTTTCATTCATTATTATGCATTATGATTACATATAGGAGAGGACCGATTCTGTGACGCTTACCCAAGCGTTGGATGGTAACGAGCTAACTTTGATTTGATCGTCATTTGCTATTGACTGGCACCCTCAAGTATCCAGTTCTATTTGAAGATAGAAATTCCCTAAGGC
The DNA here is from genome assembly GCA_014220935.1 of Platorchestia sp. MABIK. Lineage (NCBI taxonomy): Eukaryota > Metazoa > Arthropoda > Malacostraca > Amphipoda > Talitridae > Platorchestia > Platorchestia sp. MABIK. The sequence goes on along the minus strand of JACJUY010001498.1, from coordinate 110,079 downwards.
CTCTCACTTGTGTTCACACTGCTTCTTTCATTTCTGGTGAACACTTAGCTATTTTTCCTTTACACCCTTTTTCAAAATTGCTGTTTCAATACGCAGGATATCCTGTGCTAGAAAACACTTCGTGCGTTGACTGTTTTATAGTCCATACTAGAAATTCCTTGTTATTTAATCTCGCCAGATTGCCTTTATTGTGGATAGAAACTCTAAACCCTTTAACGTCTGCATTTTTGTTCTCATATTGCGGTTTTCACAACCCCCGTCACTAAACTGGCGCCGACATCAGGGAATCACTGATATCAGGCTGAGGAAGGAACTGCCACTCGGCAGTGAACTCCAAAGAAAACGTTAGGGAACTAATTTAACGAGAAACACAACATATTGAGGCTATTTTTGAAAGTGGACCGTAGAGTCCACTTGGTGTTAAAGGGTTTAATTAATAATAATACTGACAATGTTATGTCGAGCGTTAGTTATTCAGTTCATATTTGATTTTTCCCTAATTCAATTTATAGAGCTTAAAGTATCTGAAGCGAAAATTGCACAGATTTCCATCGCATTGCCAGAGACAGTCGATCCTCTAGTTAATGTATCGTCTTACGCGGACCTAAAGTGAATAAATATTAGTCTCAGCTGGACATCTATCATTGCTCGTTTTAAGATGTAAATAAAATGGACGGATTTTCTTCATCAAAGTTGAGGTTTTTATGAGATTCATAACTTGAAGATCGACTGCAATGATTGTACTAATTTATTTCAATTTCTTCTCCATTTTCAATCATTCAATCGATAGCTCTTTACCTACCATTGTTAATTATTCAATTATTATTACAGTTAATATTGACGAGTCACTACATTTTTATTTCTTCCTAATGCGTACTTCATTTACTTTAACGTAGAACAGTGAATTACTTCATGAAGTTTATTTCCTCAATCATCAAATAGTGAAGACCTATATCTTAGCTGGAGCATAAGGACAAAATACACCGTGATGAACTCTTTTATTGAAAGGAAAATATGAGGTATCACTCATTCTATTTGAAAGTATTTAGGCTCAAAACAATATATTAAAGCTACTGAATGAAGTTTGCATAATGACTATCATGGATGCTAGACGAGTATCTTGTTCAATTACATTCAAAACCACAGAGAAGACACTTCAACAAAGATATTGAAAATCCTTAAAAGCTATATTCAATTGAAAGCTAGTAAACTAATGCATAATTAGAGGAAAAAATTGACTGAAACTTAATGCTGCCCTCACTTCCAAACTTAGGAAAGGAAAAAGAGAGGAGTTATTGAGTTATTATAGCATAATGACAACCCCCTTACCGCTGAACGTGTAGCTGTCAATATCTTTACGTTAGAGCCTTTGCGTACCTCTACAGTTAATTATACAGCTCTACAACATGCAACTTATTTCCACACCCACACTGATCAACAGTATTACAAGTGATAAGCATGATGTTGCCTATCAAACAGTCAGGTGCACATGTTCTTCATTCCTTTATATTAAAACATGCAAATACAATACAAAGTTCTATTTTTTACCTCTGATTTGTCTGTATTCCATTCAATTTTTTTTACCTTGAATTATACATAAAAACATTAATTTTTTAAAACTATTTAGGGACATTTTGTAACCAAACCATCTGTTCCACTCACTCTAATCTGATATTACAATGAGAAATGTAGTAATTTTAATCTAACTAGTGTATCAATTTTCCCCATCTAAGCAGTTCTTGTACACCCATATTAAGTTAATAATACATTAACATGACATGCTATCATTTAAATTTTAGCTACTCTAAAATGAAGTCTTAACAGCACATAAAATTTTTCTGATACAAAATTTCCATTGATTCTCTGAATTTCTTCATCACAGTTGGGCAAACATTTGGCAGGAGCTTGTTATCTTCTCCATATATTACAAATACAATTTTTTCTGAAACTATAACTCTTTGAAATCATTCAAAATGTCAATCTCTGCAGAAGTAACCTACCATAACTTGTAAAATTACACAATTTATGCTTCCAGAACATCCCAGTAATTCACACAGGCCATTTTTTATGTTAAAATGGATAAAATTGTCCACCTACTAGCATAAGCAATTTTTTCATTCAGTATTTGGAATCGGAGAAAGTGATTGAGTCCACTTGAATGACACTGTCAAATACTGTACCCATATGAAGTCCATGACGTTTCTATTCAAGAGTCAGGGGCCAGGATATTTTGAAGACCTGGTAGTGTTCATTACACTCAATATCCTGTAAAAAACACTTGACTTGGCCAGAAGAATACAGTCTCTCTAGAAGTGGTTTTTGAAGCAAGATACCACACCATTAGAAGAGCTTCTGAAAATTTCATTTGATGCATAGGACAAAGCTTGTTGCGATAGTCATCTGTTGGAGAAAATTTCAGAATATTTTTGAGCTTGTAAAATTACTGCTAACTGATTCTGATGTCCTTAAAGAATTCTGAGTTATCCATCTTGAGGAATTTATAAGTGAATGAATGGTCAAAGTATCTCTCATGCCTGCAAAAAAAATAAATGATTATTTCTCTTATAAATCAACTAGCCTAAAAAATTCACATATAGAATATTCAATTTTCATACATTGATGAATTAAAAGATTTTGAAAGGATTGCGAGCTGCCAACTAAATTAACTAATAGTTTTTATGAAGGCTTGTAGAGTAACTCTACTTAATTGCTTCAACAAAGAACAAAATTAGGTTTACTCTAGGTAGCCTAATGTTATTGCACTAGATTATCTTGACAGCCACTGCATAGCACTGTCAATCTTATGTTACTTGTTGATCTCTCCATCACAGCTTTAAAAAAGCATTTCATAAACAAAAGGAAAGCTTCATAACTGAGCATTGCAAAACACTACTGAACATTACCTTAGAAACAGGATTGGCTGAGAATAGAATTTTATCTTGCTGATGTCATTTTCTTTGGTGAAAATTCAATTTAAATCTTACAAATAAAATAATTGAAAAAATAAAACACTCAATTGAAATGAAATTATTGCTATTATATAACGGAATGTATGTGAATTCAATTATTCGGAACCTTTAGAATAAGGTTCACTCATCATAGATCACTTTCTCAACAAAAACACACACAATATATAACAAAGCTATTAATGGAGAATTAAATGTATATTTTAATATCTAACGTGAAGCATTGTCTTCAAATCAAATCATTGACGGGGTTAAACGTCGGTATAAAACATAATGTTTATTATTATCACACTCTAAAATTCAACTTGCGTTATCAACTTCGATAAGAGGGGAAGTTAATCAGCTGATTCATTGTTTGTTTACAAACACAGCCTGAGTAACCCCAAATTCGTGTTCACAGTGCGTTCTCGGATCTTGTCAAGATTTACTCCGGTGAGAGTTACGCGGGTAACTCTCCGGGTTATGACTGGAAAAACGCCTTTGTGTTTCTAGAAGCAATCTCGGCAACGGATCATCTTTGGAAACACGGTTTTTGACGGATCGAGTACCCCGCGTAACTCCGAGGGTTACTCGATCACTTAGAGATTACGACTGGAAAAACACATCAGGTTAGTGTCTCCCGAGTAACTTTCTCTGCAACCTCGTTTTGAAAAGGATTATTACCGGGTTGGGTAATGACGTCACAAATGTTTACAAACAAATTTTAGGCGGGTTTTCGCTAACGTAGTAGCATGTGGGTATATAATTAAAAATTAGTGATCAAATAGGATGAAATTGTGAGATGTGTGTATAGTGTTTAGTATTTTAGCATATTGTGTAAAGGTTTTAGCATAAAAATGAAATGTTATATAAAATTGACATTGAACCCAAGCAGTGTATTTGATGTAAGGCTAAGGGCAGTTAATAGGCATTAAAATGCAAGTATTTTTTATTATTCATAAACTTATTATGCAGGTAATGGTATTACTTTAATTTATAGATATATTTTTAAACTTTTTTATATGAATTAAGTTTGTAAATTGCTTTTTACTCAGTTATTGCTGGCTGAACTAACTATCCTATTAATTTGGAGTGTTGTTGTACTAGATGAAAGTGTCTAGTTATTTATCATTCATTCTTCTCTCACAATGGATAATGATGTCATGTAAATATACAAGTTTGACTATCTATGTGAGTATAGTTTTATAGAAATATTTACTGAAATACAATTCAGTCAAGCTAACATTAAAACTAAGTTAGGATTGAGATATGAATATTGCTTTCTTTATAATAAGGCTTAATATTTAGTTGTTCATGATTTTATTTCTATGTTGCTTGCTTAATTTTCTCTTCCAATGCATTTTCAATTTGTCTTTTTTGACAACAATTTAGTCATTAAAGTGTGGGACATCTTTGTTTTATGTTCTTCATCTTTTAATGGAAGATCTATTTGAAAATAACTTCATCATTGCTTTAAAATTTTATGGAAACGTTTTGAAATACCTTTCATCGAAAATGCTGCTCCATATAATCAAATGGTAGATGATGGCATTCATGCTGAATGTAAATTGATACTATTATCATTTATTGGAAAAAGTCATCTTAGCTTTAAAAATTCTCTATATTTCTTTGTAAAATTGTCAAAATAGGCTGCCTTACTCATTTTTGCCAATTTTGAAGTACTTTTTGAAAATTGTACAATTGTGTTTCAAAGAGAACACCATTTTTGGATAAGTATCCAAAATTAATTGAATAGTAAATCCATTGAAACATTTATTGAGTTATTTCATAGGTGCTACTGAGCTGTTCTCACTAAGCTATAATTTAGAAAAAAGGAAATAACTTGTGTATTTAATAACCTTGTCATGTTGACTCAAACTTTTTACTCTATTCAGCCATTATGATGCAGTCTCATCTCCTTGCCTAATAGCAAAAATACATATAAATGTTTGATGAAAGCATTTTGTATGTTCAGCTGATTAAACGTATTTGTGCTGTACTCAGAACATTAATTCTCTAATCTTGATGAATACTCAGAAATTTTTAATTTAGTTATAGTTATTTTGCATCATTCTAAAATGTAAAAAACTAAACCAATGGCATTCAGAAGTTGCTAGTTTAACCTTATATAAATGAATGCTTTTTTAGATAGATCTTTCTTCTTCTACTGATTCTTCTTTCTTACACCTTATTTTTGAACTCGTATTACTGTTATTACAACCATCGTCACTAAGCGGGCTCTGACATGTGGTAGTCATTAATATCAGGCCAGGAAAGAAACTTCCACTGATGGTGAACTTCAAATAATACAAAAGGGAACAAATTCAAGAAGAACTACAATGTATTGAGGCTATTTTTGTTAGAGAACCAAATAGTCCTGGGGAGTGCTGAAGGGTTAATAAAACCAGCTGGGCTACTAGTCCAATTAGTGTGCAAGCTTTTAGCCACATGTTCTGTTCAAAACTTACCAGAGAAATATTTTTATTCCTTGCTTCATTGAGATAAAAAGAAACAATAAGGGACATGCCATTATTTTTTAACTGGTCATCTGGTTTTGAAAAGGAGAGCCTATTCAGTATGAATTGTAGACTGGATTATATCACAACAGGTAATTATTGTCCAAAGAAGTCCAAGAAAAACTCCTTTTAGGAGACTTTCAAGTTGATTGAACGTTTAATATTAAATTTTCAGAAGCAAAATAGCTCTCAAACTTTGGAAAAGACAAACAGAAAAAGGAAAAGTATAAACAAAACCTCCATAAAAAGATTTGTATCCCTTCTTTTTTTGAGAAAGTACTGCAAAACATTCAAGTTGCCTGTAAAATATTGTAAAATGAAGAATTATTGATAATGAGCCTCATTCTTTTCATCAGATATGTTCCATTTAACTTACTGATATGCATTGCGTCTTAGTGTAGCATTATTCAGGAAAACTAATTTAAGTTAGATTGCAACGGATGTGTGTTTAACCAAAGAATGGAAATTTTTGATTCTGTGAAATCAACATTATCATAGTGTTGGTGAAAGTGGCAATAGCTTCTTTCATTGCATGAATTTGCTTTTTTAAATGAGTAAATATTTTAACTAAATCAGCTTGGTATCTAAAGCTATGCTCCTTTCCATTTCAGGCACCATCAGTGTTCAAGTTATGAACATGAATCACAGTCCAGTGAAGAATCCCATGCCACCCGTTTAGAGTTTCACAAGGATTTTTCACAAGTTGCAAGTGGATATCTGGAAGTTTATTTGTTAGGTAAGTTATTTATCTGTATTAAGGAAAATTTAATTATTATGTATCTGTAAAACTATTGCTCCACAATTGAGAAGCTTGTTACTTTAATGTCAGATAGAAGTAATACAAATCATTTATCCTGATAAAGAAAAGGGCCTTGAAATTCAGGAGGTGTGGCATAATTGGGCTGTCATCATCACTTATTTCAGTTTAACATTTGTTTTGAAGACCAGATGAAAAGAATAATTAAATAATATTAGTAGATATATTACTATTAGCTCAAAAATAAAATTAATTATTTAGAGCACTTCAAACCTATCCGTTGTGCTTCACCATTTTGAGAGTTCATTGATTTTGTTTGCATCAACTTCTGAGAAGTAGTCCACTTTTGATGCATGTGCATGGAAGGATTTTGATTATACAATTAGAGAAATCAAATGTTATTTTTTAATGTCTAAAAATTTGTATCCTATAAAACAATATAAATTTAAGTGAACTTATGTACTTCTCTCTTCTACAGTAGTGCAAGTGAATAGGTCTTTATCCGCATCAGCCTAGAAGTATTGATTTATATATGGCATGAGTATTCCTCTTCCTCCAAATCTCAGTCAATCTAAGTTCAATTATATCAATTTCCAAAGGAATCTACAGCATTTTCATCTAGCGAACTGAAAGAAACTCATGCAGCAAAGGATTGCACACTCTCCACTACAGAGGAACAAGGAATATCTGGGCAGCTTCGGACTCAGCACGGCAAGATTGAAGCACAACATGCTGTACAGCCAAGAGGTTTGTTGCATGGATCTGGTACAGAGTTGATGTGTTCTTGTGTTCATTTTTTTGCATGTGTTCATTTTTTGCCATTAGAGATTAAAACTTAATTTTGATTTTATCTCATTTATGAAAGTATTTAACCTTGGTGTGTTGTGCACTGTTTTTAAGATGACGTTAATGTATGGAAGTGTCATACAGAAAATCACATAAATTTTATAAGTTTTCAGGATTAATACTATCCCTTTATGTGATTGGATGGATATGGATTGAGAGTGTTATGATCAGTATCCCATGAAAAAAATAGATGCTTCTCCTTTTTAATTCTATCTTAGCCCTTCTAGATTTGATAGTACAAAATAAAGTGATAGTACAGGAGCAATGTGAACAAAACTGATAGGCTTTAGGGACTTTCTATCTTCCAATGTAAATGGACACTTGAGGGTGCCATAGGACGATCAAAGTTAGTTCGTTTCCATCCTACGCTTAGGTATGTATTTATATCAATATTTAGAAATAAAGTGCAGACTTCCCCTTGTGATATTCTTTGCTCGAAATGCAGTAACGTATTTGAAATGCTACAGTTCCCTTCAATGGTAAAAATTTTGTTCTCATGATGCAACGAAGTATTCACTTATTACTATTTCTTGGGTGACAACACCACTTCACCAGTCCTCTTTTATAATTATAACGCATGGTAATGAATTAAAATAACCAGAGCATAGTTACTCCTACTTTTGCCCTGACGTTTTGTATTCATAGTTCAAATGCTGCAGAAAATGATTCTGTTTAAAAGTACGACCCAAAATCATGCATCCATAAATTTAATGCCAAGCTACTAAGTTGACGTTAGATAATCTCATAGTTCAAACCACCTTGACAAAAAATTTTTGAACAGGAATTTTTTATACACATTTGTACACAATACCAGTTAATTTATTAATCCATTAATAAATATTCTACTAAATACTAGGCGTAACAGTGAATTTTCCTTATTGCATTGGCGGCGTAGAGTGGTAAATGCAAAAACTCAGAGCACATTACCCTCTCTCCAAGTCAACACCACATTTCGTTTGACAAAATGAATCTCAACAATTTTCCTCTCTAAATGTTTTCAAAATAAACATTTACTGTAATGCTTTGTCTTTTAACAGCAAGCTCGAATTTGAAAACGCATTGTGATAATAATGCAACTTGAAATTAAATTTCTGTTCTTAAAATTATGACTCGTTGCGAAAATGCCATAACACAATTATTCTACTTTATTTACGGCTAACTGTAATGAAAGAAAATTGACGGTGATTATTTGCATACACAGCATTGAAATGGAAAAAATGTGGCAGTAGCGGCTGTAACTTCTATTATGATAAATGCTAGTAATCAGAGCGAATGCTCTCTGTTAAAATTAAAAATCAGTTCAGTAAATGCTACTCTTGAACAGTTGAGGTGTGTTCATGCCAATTTTCCCCGTCGTCATCAGCCACCTCCACCTCCACCAGCTACTCGGGAGCAGACGATGGCACTCCTGCTGTGAGCCAAATGCAGGTGACGTCGATGCTACTGTCATTGAGGTTTCAGCAGATAATGCATCAGTTAGCGTATTGAGATGCAAAGGCTTTTCATCTGGCCTTCCGTCCACGACAGTGAAGACTCTGTAATTTCATATGTGCATGTGATTATTAAAATTCAAAGAGGCAAACCTATCTTTAGGATCTTTGGCCTACACTGGAAGAAGTTTATTTTTCCGACGTCGGAACAAAAAAATGAATCTATTACACATTGATAATTTCCTTTTCCTTAACGACAACATGTAAGATGGACTTTATGCAGAGATATCTCCAAAGATTTGATGAAATATTTCGGACAGAGAGACAAACACCTACTTAACACAAGAGACACTAATACAAACACCACTCCCAATGTGTGGTAGGCGCTGTTATGCTTAGCCGCCATGTAAAAAGAGGCAAAATTACACTCAAAACAATCAATTAGTACCACAAAAATTATTTTACATTCAATGATAAGCCATATTATGAGTGAACCAGCTTGAATTCCCCACACGAAAAAATGAGTAAAGAGCAGGAAAAATGTCTTCATTTCATCGAAAAAATAATTATAGTAACATAATGACCCCAGATATGCAATTGAAATCTTACATCAGCAGTAAGTGCATCGCCTTTGAACAAACACAACTCAAATTATTTGGATAAGTAAAGTTAATAATAGAAAAGAAAACACAATGCGTTAATATACAGAATGTTGTGTAATTCCATGTACATATTTTGACCACAGATAGAGCTACCAGAAACACACTCTGTGATGATTTTATTGTTCGAAAAATCAAATTTTTAATAAATTCACATCACCTGAAATTCATTCCCCAAAAATACTTTCAGTTATAAAAATTGAATTTCTTGGCTGATTTGGATAAAATTTAGTTCAGGGTAATACTTGGCCTATTCATGAGGTAAATATTTAGATAACGACAAAATATTAACCTAAAAAGTAATTACAGTGGTCTAAAGTCAAAGCCAAATACGTTCATGATCTCGATTGAAAATGTACAAAAATTTTATTCCGTCACAAAGTTCGAGTGTAGAGATTTTAAATGATGTAATAAAATTACTAGCAATCTTCCTTTATCTTACTTTAAAATCGATTTTCACAACCAAAACAGCCGCCTGGCTCAGCGTGTAGCCTCACTACGAGGCTGCTATCGTCGCGTCACGCTGGCTTGTCACATACCTGTAAACTAACTTGTTGAACTTGTGAATTGAAGTAATTTAATGTGGCGATTGGACAATGTGTTCGTATTTTAGAATTTGGGTAAATAAACAAGTTACTAGATAATAGTTACGCAGAACCAGGGGCTGTAATGGTTGTGAAAATAGATTTCAAAGTAGGAAATAGAAAGATAACTTACAATTTTATTACATCATTTGGAAGCTTTTGACATGAACTTTGTGACGAAATTAGTTTTTGTACATTTTCAATTGAGAACATAAACGTATTTGACTTTGACTTTAGACCTCTGTTATTACTTTTTGGGTCAAGATTTTGCAGTTACTTGAAATTTTTACTTCAAAAGTAGACTAATTATTCCCCTAAACCAAATTTTCCTCAAAATCGGACAAGAAATATAATTTTTACGACCCAGAGTATTCTTGGTAAAAAAACTTTGTAGTGATGTAACTTTGTGGAAAATTTGATTTTACGAACAATAAAATCACCACAGAGAGGGTTTTTCATAGCTCTTTCTGTGGTTAAAATATGTGCATGAAATACATAACACCCTGTATATCGAAGATGAGTGTATTGCTTTCTACTCCTTGAGTCAAATCTATCGATATCCCTGTCGCTACATTCAGCAAAATCGAGTACCAAAAAGTAATTGATACCATGCATAGTGGGAGTAATTAGATCACTCTTCCTCAGGCATAACAACAAAGAACACACCTTTAAAGGATTGAAGGCTCTGAAGGTCATGATCTAGCTGCATGGGAATCCACCTCATGCTGTGACTGCAGCTCCTGCGATGCTGGCAGGAACTCATGTGCTAGAAGACTTTCTTCACGTAGAACAGCTCCTGGTGGTGTATGTCTTTTAATAGTCATTGGTGTAAAAAATAAACAATAGAAAGAAGTTGAGTTTTTATCAATCCCAATATCATGAAATTGGCGCCCAAGAAATAGAAAAAATTGAGAATGCGTCGGTGAAAGTGAATTTGAGGGTACAAAGTGCCATGGAAGAGTGTAATACTACACTCCAAAGACAATGTTCTTCATTTTTTTTCAACAAAAACGAGGCGTCTAGCCCAAAAAACTGAAGTATCTAAAAAACATGAATATTTCATTGAAAAGTACCTGAATAAAAATGTTCTACAACTCAGAATGATGAGTAATTGAGTCAACGAGAGCTTTGATTGGAACAGGTTTGACGAGCATGCGTGTTGAGGCAAGGACTCATAATGATCAATGGAATGCGTAAATTGGATCCGATTCTTGACCATTTGGGACGTCAAGGTGAAAACGTAGCGTGATAAAATAAAATGTAAATCAGCAACTTGACCTTGTAGAGACTGAGATATAGTGACATGGAAACAGAGATGTGAAAAGCATGACGGTTTTCTGTTTCCACCTCAGAGATAGTATGTTGTAAATCATAAAAATATCTTTTACAGCCATAGGTATTCATCCAATGCTATTACACAAGTTTAATGACCAATCGGATTTTAACAGTTTTCTCAACAGTGGAAGGGAGCAGCTCAATGAAACAAGTAAATAAGAAAATGAAACTAACAGCTCAATGAAACTGAAAAGAACACATCTAAAAGCAACAAAAAATACGGTTTACTTCAAGAAACCCACACAAAATTTTATTCAAGTCTAGAATAAAAAAAAGAACAAATTAGAGACAGGGCTTAACTACGTGATACACAAAACATAATAACACGTTAGAAGGAGACCCACAAACCCACACTGGCTGGTAAGTCAGTCTAATCTAATTTTTGTCTACTACATTTGTTAGTTATATCCGTTAGAATTGCCGTGTTTGAGCCAGCTCCCTTTAGACCTGCTCGTGAGATTTTCCCTCGCCGATAATAGGAGGTTGACTCCAGCTAGCGGCTGACAGTGCTAAAGTGGTGTGTTTGTCCGCAGGCTGGACTTACCCTGCGCCATGGGGAGCCACGCTCGTGTTGGCTCTTGTCCTCGTCTCGTCGTCTAGTCTTAACTAGCTTGTTGCCTGGCCTGGTGCACCTGCATGCCTCGTCTCACTCACGGGCCCTGCGTGCCCTATCCTG
>JACJUY010001498.1:43830-91691 GCA_014220935.1 Platorchestia sp. MABIK | reverse complement strand
ATTAGAGTCAGGATCAGGATCAGAATCGGAATCAGGATCAGGATCAGAATCAGGATCAGAATCAGAAGCAGATTCAGAATGAGACTCAGAATGAGACTCAGAATCAGAATCAGAACAAGAATCAGAATCAGAATCAGAATCAGAATCAGATTCAGAATCAGAATCAGAATCAGAATCAGGATCAGAATCAGAATCAGAATCAAAATCAAAATCGGAATCAGGATCAGAATCAGATTCGGAATCAAAATAAGAATCAGAATCAGAATCAGCAACAGAATCAGATTCAGTATCAGAATCAAAATCAGAATCAGAATCAGAATCAGACCCAGAATCAGAGTCACAATCAGATTCAGAATCAAAATCAGAATCAGAATCAGAATCTGAATCAGAATGTGAATTAGAATCAGAATCAGAATCAGGATCAGGATCAAGATCAGGATCAAGATGCGGATGAGGAAAAGGATCAGAATCCGAATCAGAATCAGAATCCGAATCAGAATCCGAATCAGAATCAGAATCAGAATCAGGATCAGATTCAGAATCAGAATCAAGATCAGAATCAGACTCAGAATCAGAATTAGAATAAGAATCAGATTCAGAATCAGAATTAGAATCAGTATCAGGATCAGAATCAGAATCAGAATCAGAATTAGAATCAGAATCAAAATCAAAATCGGAATCATGATCAGGAACAGAATCAGAACCAAAATCAGAATAAAATCGGAATCAGAATCAGAATCAGAATCAGAATCAGAATAAGACTCAGAATCAAAATCAAAATCAAAATCAAAATCAGAATCAGAATCAGAAACAGAATCAGAATTAGAATGAGAATCAAAATAAGAATCAGAATCAGAATCAATATCAGAATCAGGATCAGAATCAGAATCAGAATCAGAATCTAAATCAGAATCAGGATCAGGATCTGGATCAGGATCATTATCAGGATCAGGACCAGGATCAGGATCAGAATCAAAATCAGAATCAGAATCAGAGTCAGAATAAAAATCAGAATCAGAATCAGAATCATAATCAGATTCAGAATCAGAATCAGAATCAGAATGAAAATCAGAATCTTGATCAGGATCAGGATCAGAATCAGGATCAGGATTATAAATATTATCAGGATCAGAATCGGAATAATGAACAGGATCAGAATCAGGAACAGAATCAGAATCAGGATCAGAATCAGAATCAGAATCAGAATTAGAATCAGAATCAAAATCAAAATCGGAATCATGATCAGGAACAGAATCAGAATCAAAATCAGAATAAAATCGGAATCAGAATCAGAATCAGATTCAGAATCAGAATCAGAATCAGAATTTGAATCTGAATCAGAATAAGACTCAGAATCAAAATCAGAATCAGAGTCAGAGTCAGAATCAGAATCAGAATCAGAATCAGAATCAGAATCAGAGTCAGAATCAGAATCAGAATCAGAATAATGATGAAAATCAGAATCATGATCAGGATCAGGATCAGAATCAGGATCAGGATCAGAATCAGGATCAGAATCAGAATCGGAATCAGGAAGAGGATCAGAATCAGGAACAGAATCAGAATCAGAATCAGAATGAGACTCAGAATCAGGTTCAGATTCAGAATTTGAATCAGAATCAGATTCAGAATCAACATCAGAATCAGAATAAGAAACAGAATCAGAATCAAAATCAGAATCAGATTCAGAATCTTTGTCAGAATCAGCATCAGAATCCGAATCAGAATTAGAATCAGAATCAGAATCAAAATCAGAATCGGAATCAATATCAGTATCAGAATCAGGATCAGAAGCAGAATCAGATTCAGAATGAGACTCAGAATCAGAATCAAAATCTGAATCAGAATCAGAATCTGAATCTGAATCTGAGTCAGAATCATATTCAGAATCGGAATCAAAATCAGAATCAAAATCAGAATCAGAATGGGAATGAGAATCAGAATCAGAATCAGAATAAGAATCAGAATCAGAATCAGAATCAGAATTAGAATCCAAATCAGAGTCAGATTCAGAATCAGAATCAGAATCAGAATCAGGGTCAGAATTAGAATCAGAATCAGAATCAGATTCAGAATCAGAATCAGAATCAGGATCAGAGTCAGAATCAGAATCAGAATTAGAATCAGAATCAGAATCAAAATAAGAATCAGAATCAGAATCAGAATCAAAATCAAAATCAAAACCAGAATCAGAATATGAATCAGAACCAGAATAAGAATCAGATTCGGAATCAGAATCATAATCAGAATCAAAATCAGAATCAGAATGATAATGAGAATCAAAATAAAAACCAGAATCAGTATCAAAATTAGAAACAGAATCAAAATGAAATTCGGAATATGGATCAGAATCACAATCAGAATCAGAATCAGAATCAAATTCAGAATCAGAAACAGAATCAGAATCAGAATCAGAGTCAGGATCAGGATCAGAATCGGAATCAGGATCAGGATCAGAATCAGAATCAGATTCAGAATGAGACTCAGAATCAGAATCAGAACCAGAATCAGAATCAGAATCAGATTCAGAATCAGAATCAGAATCAATATAAGAATCAGAATCAGAATCAGAACTAGAATCAGAATCAAAATCAAAATCGGAATCAGGATCAGAATCAGAATCGGAATCAAAATGAGATTCAGAATCAAAATCAGAATCAGCAACAGAATCAGATTCAGAATCAGAATGTGAATCAGAACCAGAATCAGAATCAGAATCAGACTCAGAATCAGAATCGGAATAAGATTCAGAATCAAAATCAGAATCGAAATCAAAATCAGAATCAGAATCAGAATTAGAATGAGAATCAAAATAAGAATCAGAATTAGAATCAGAATCTAAGTCAGAATCAGGATCAGGATCTGAATCAGGATCAGGATCAAGATCAGAATCAGGATCAGGACCAGGATCAGAATCAGAATCAGAATCAGAATCAGAAACANGTGCGTTGTAGCCCGACATCCCCACAATTAGAGCCGTACGGAATTATTCCGTCGCTTGGCCCCGACAGTCACATGTCCAAAGGGCAGGGCGAGTGTATCCAGAGATCCCTCCTTTTACACATTTAGCTTACATGTGAGTTGAAACTTGGATAACTACATTTGTAGTCATTGTGCATTTGAGAGGTTGATTCTCTGCAGCATTTATATCGATATAAAATATCAAGTTTAATTTGCTCTAACAACTTTCTAAAGTGAAATAAACATTTTACTGTTTTTAAACAATATCTTTTTTCTAAATAACAGGTACAATTTTCTTCAGGATGCCTCTTCCAAAATCAATTTTTAACGGGTAAGTGTTCGCCACATATTTCTCCAAGATGCATTGAAGATCTGTTGAAGTTGATGTCTCTTTTGATATAGTGATAACTAGACCTCCTGATGGCGGTGACGGAGGTAACGTAGGAGACATTACTGACGCTAATTTACAAGCAATGCCAAATGAAGTTGCAGGAGAGCTGGAGACTAATGTATTACACTAAAGCTGAAGCTCTAGAACAGGCCCAATCTTATTCTAAGAGAAGGAAATTAGTCACCCCTAATTGGAAGACCTTACATATCCCTCCTAAAAATAATAAAAGTTCTTCTGATGAGGCAAAAATGTATGAGCCGCAACAGATTTACACAAATTAAATCAATGTTTCATGCTACTTATAATCAATCCTTTGGTGATAATAAAATGGCAGAAGTTTCTCCTTTAAATGCTATATTGAATGAGAGCCTACGTAAGTTTGGAGTGGCACATGAAAATCTTTCTACTGACCAGTCCATGGTACCATACTTTGGGCGCCATTTTTGTAAACAATTAATTTATACGCGGTAAACTTATCAGACTCTAGTACAAGCTCTGAGTAACGAGCAGCTCGAGTGATATGCCTTACTATGTTATCATTTATGAGGATAAAGGGAAGAGCGAGGCCGTAGATCCACTTGGAACGCGGTAGCTCAAGAATTCGTAAATGTTTGTACAACAACAAACCATCACATTTTCTTCGATAACTTCTTCTCATCATATGACTTGATTCTTCATCTAGGAGAGAAGGGATATAGAGCAACGGGAACTATTAGAAACAATCGTTTCAGCGCTTGTCCACTGACTTTCGTTGATAAAATGAAGAAGAAAGAAAGACGATCATATGAGTATAAATCAGACGGTAATATTGAGGTTGTCAGGTGGAACGACAACAACGTGGTTACATTTTGTAGTAGTGCCGTTGGCAGTGAACCTGTTGGTCAAACAAAACGCTGGGTCAAAGGAGAGGGTGAAGTGAATGTTACACAACCTGCAGTAGTGAAGCACTATACGGAAGTATGGGTGCCATGGTGTCAACTTCGTCGATCGCGCTCTTTCGGAAATGCGCTAAAGCATGGGAGGAAAAAAGTGGTACTGGGCGCTTCTCGTCAATGCTCTAAATATTGCAGCTGTATTCAGTTGGAGATTGTTTCAGCTTACTTCCAATTGTTAAATACCACAAAATGATTCCAGGCGTCCCATGGTAGCAGTATTATTGAAAATAGACACCGAGAGCCAGTACTCTTGCCCAGATCCAAGCCTGCAGTAGTAAGTAAAGTTAAGTATGACAATATAGGTCACTACCCTATGTCAGGCCCGGTGCGAAGATGCGTTCTTTGTAAGAAAAACTGCCGAAGTCAATCTGCAGAATGCTGTAATGCTCTTCATATATCTATTTGCTTCCAAAAATATCAAGAAAAAGGAGTATCATGCTAAATTATAGGGCTTTCTTTAATTTTTGTAGTAATGTTTTACCATCTTTCAATGCTTTCATAGTATTTTTGCCAAAGTTTATTTGAAAAACCGTTTTTGTTCTCTTTTATAAATGATATGTTTGAGTTTATAACAACTTTTCAGGAAGAAATAAAGAAAAGTAAATGATAAAATCAGTGATGCTCATTTTACTGCTCAACGCCCAATGACTACATATGTAGTCATGCATTAAAAACATATTTAGAATGAAACTAGGCTAATGATACTTCATATATATATATATGAAGAGACATATAATTAGCTATTTGTCATGATATGAATAAAATTGAACAGGTTTGAAGGTGGTTTGGTTCTGCTGGGTTAGTTTGGACATCGTTGTGTATCTATTATCAAGTTGACTATATTTTTGCCATGTTTGTGAAGGCTTTGTTGCTAAACGCAATGAAACAGTTTGAATATCAAGCCGCAGCGTATGAGCCACTTTTTTGTCCATTTCACTACGGGAACATGGAACAAAATTTTTCTAATTTTGCTTGTCTTATGAAGTTAATTAAAGCATCTTGAGGACTTGCCCTCCTCCTGAAGGTATATTGATGGCGATGAAGTTGGTATTATTCATCCATGCGAGTCGGTAGCTAAATTTTTATAACTTTTTCGAATATTTTGGCCAAAATAGGTAAAGGATCTGTAATTTGGTGCTGAATTGACGTCACCAAATTTATTTAATGGTTTAATTATGGCATTTTCGATATGACATTAAAGCTTTTTGTAACCACAAATGCATTTATGATCAAACAAATCAGGTGTGCTGCATCGGTGAAGCTGTCTTTAGTTTATTGAACCTTATACCCGTACATCCAACTGCATTTATATTTATTAGGGAATATGATATTTTATTCATCTCCAGAATATTAGAATGGCTTTAGTTTCCGTTTATTTCTGGAACCAAAGGATGAAGCAATGCATGGATTCACAACTGCAAGTTTGTTTGGAATGAACTTTGTCACTCCAAAAATTAATCAAGAACCTTTGTAAAAAAAAGGGCTGAAATCATTTGCAATTTTTGAGGTGTCAAAATTACTTCAGCGGTGTGAATCTTTTTATTCAGCTACTTTCCTGATAATTTCCTACGTCTGAATAAGATTTCGTATTGTTGTTTTCAGTTCATTGTGTAAAGAGTCTTCACTGACTCTTTCCGTAAGATCTTACAGTGATGTTTATACGTAAGATCTTACTGTTTCCAACGGTATAATTTGATCAATTCCGTTTGAGTTCTCGCTGGCATTTTTCTTCATTCAGCTCCTTTATTTCATTTGTGAGCCTGTCTTGGCTTTGCTTTTCACGAAGTGTAAGGTGTACGCAGTGCTTCCACTTCAGGGTAAAAGAGACCATTTTAGGGTAATCAGATGTTGTCTAGGGTAGAGTTTAGGGTAATGCAAAATGCCATGATTTTTAGGGCAATTCGACTTCTATCAGGGTAGCACGACGAAATTATAGTGTTGTGGTCTGTGTTCATTGCCATAATCAAGTTAACTGCCTACAGTACTCTACCAGAGTGTTTATGAAAATGTTCAATAAGAGTCATATTTGGAACAAACGGAAAACTTATCAGAACTCGCTACCAACTTAGTCTTTATTGCACACTACGATAAGGCTTAAATTGCTGTGCAAATCGCTGCGTATCTCCAAGCTGGCTGCTGTGATCTCTCCTCAGTATAATGTTCCCAGATTTGGAGCATAAATAAGACCTTTGTTTATCAGAGTTAATTACAATAATTAAAGTGGTAGGCAACTTGATATAATGTTTGGAAATCTATGTTTTCTAGCCTTACATCAGCTAACTCATAAATATATCAAAATTTACACCAATACATCGGTCGTCATTGTTTACTGGAATTTAACAGCTACATAATGTCTACAGAACGACACTGCCCGAACCTAAACTGCGCAGGGTGCAGTCACGTGCAGTATTGCATTGTGACAAAATTTTTGGTTACTTCAAATGGATTCTGAATTTGCTACACCACCTAAGAAGAAACGCAAAATTCTATCGTCTTTTAAGCCCTACACACAAAAATGGAAGGAAAGATGGAGAAGCGAACAACTGGTTCGAGGCCGGTTAGAAACGTCCCAAGTCTTCTACCCCAACTAAAGATATGGCATACTGTACCATATGCTCAACTGTCATTACATGTGGTAAATCGGAGATTATTCGTCGTACTATGAGTAAACGCCATAAAAATCTCTCAATGCAGAGAAAGAAAATACCAACTTTACCTTCGTTCATTTTATCAAACGATCCAATCGACAAGTCAGCTAGAAAAATTGAACTGCAGATATGTGCTTCAAATCTTTTTAAGCATAATTTGCCTATTACGTTAAGTGACTCATTGCTAAAACAACTAAGACAAATGTTTCCAGATAATGAAGCAATAAAAAAAGTAATCTAAGGGAAACAAAGAGCGTCAAAAATTTTAGACAATGTTTCGAAACACATCTACTAAGTGATCTTGTCATTATCATTAATAAACGTTTATTTTCAGTAATAATTGATGAAACAACTTATCGAAGTACAGATAAACAGCTCGGAGTCATCGTGCAATACTAGAGTGAGAGTGCAATTAAGAGCTTCTTTGTTGATCTTGTTGAAATACAGGATAGCAGAGCTAATGGATTGTTTATGACTCTTGAAAAATATTTCCGTTATAGAAATATTAAATTGAGTAACGTTGTAGGGTTTTGGTCTGACACGACTAACGTTTGATGGGTTTCAAACATTCTGTTGCTTCTTTATAAAAAGAATTGCTAAATGTTCAGGTTGTGAAATGTTCGTGCATTTACGTGCATCAAATGCTTGTCTAAAATTGCCTAAATCTATCGAGGGACTTTGCCGTAATGTGTTTACCCATTTCCATCTAAGCTCGAAAAGACAAGATTTCATTTCAAGAATTTCAAACTTTTGTAGGAATAGAACCACGTTAAATTTTGCCGCCTGGTCAGGCACGGTGGTTGTCACTAGAACAGTGTGCGGACCAGAGGATAGTGATACGCTGGAGAGCTGTGATATTTACTGACTAGAGCTGGAGAATCTGACAATATGCAACGCTTAGAGCGTCGCACCCTAATTTATACCGGGAGAGAAGTGGATCACAGCGCATTTTGCTGACGCATCATGCG
This sequence comes from Platorchestia sp. MABIK, assembly GCA_014220935.1. NCBI lineage: Eukaryota > Metazoa > Arthropoda > Malacostraca > Amphipoda > Talitridae > Platorchestia > Platorchestia sp. MABIK. Next base: position 83,788 of record JACJUY010001498.1, on the reverse strand, counting down.
CATTGCGGACGACACATACCTCCCCCCATACATGGGTTAAAGCAAAATTAATAACATAAAAAAACTTTTGATGTACAATATCAAAATAGAGATCAATTTAAGTATCAAAACAATAAATGAAATGCTTCTACCGCAACAGTACAGTCAGCGAACGCCAACAGAAAAGTAATCTTCGCAACTCGAACGCAAAAATAAAATAAAGCTAAATATACTGAATAATTAAACAATGAATCATGCTAAAGAAATAAGGAAGAGCACAAGCAAAAAATAGATAAATACCCTTCTTCTTCAAAATTAAACTTATAGTACTACGCCACGCACGTTACAGAATTTCAAAAAGAACAATAGACACACAACATGAAATATAGAACACGTCAAAAAAAGTGTATAATTTTACGTATCGCAAAATTAACACAGACATCAACACATCGCATCGAATGAAACGTCTATCCACAACCTCAATCGATTTAGCTACCGCATCTGGCTTCGTAAACACCACATCAGGAGAGTTGTGGACCAACCCTCGGGCAAAATTGTCAAAATTCCCTTTCAGCACCAGCCATCACGCTCTTGTCAGCATTTACTCTAAAAAATCATTGCTCTCAGGAGCTTCAGCATAGTGCGCTTCGCTCTTGCCACGGCAATTACCGTTTCTTTTTGAAATTGATTTGCACTCACGAGCAAAATGTCCCAACTGCCTACATCTATAGCAGGTTCTACTTTGGAGACTTGGTTTGCTCAGACCGCTTTGTCTACGACATGTAGTATGTACGTGTCCGGGACTATCACAGAGTGAACAGTAGGGAATTTGTCTCGTCTTGGTTCGAAAATCACCAACAGGTTCCCTCGAGTTCCCCACCCGGGCCTCGTTACATTGCAGAGATCCTAAACGCTGTCGCCGACGTAAGCACAGGGTTTCGAGTACCTCGTAGTTCTACCCCAGGGTCTGGAAAACGGTCTGCGCCCTGGAAAAGGTCGATTTCTGTGCTGGGAGGTGTAGAAAACCTTGTTAAACGGTTCCTGCTGGTCACTCTCCGTCTCGTTAGGCACGTCAACTAGAAAAGTCTCTCTATCCGAGTACGAGTACTGTGCACCAGGCTTTGCCTGCGCAGTAATCGGTTTATTCTCTGGGGGATTTCGTTCTGCCAAAACTATTCGAGCTAATAACTCTTCAGAAGTTAGGAACGGTCGCGAGAAAACCTTTTTCGAAAAATTTTCGTCAAGCAAGGGAGCTAATGTTGTTGTTGCCAAATTAAAAACGATTAAATCCCTCGCGAACTTTGTTAGCTCGTTTGCCCTCGCACTATCGACAACAAAGGGATGTCTTGGGAACGCAACTTCCGAACTAGTCAAGAGATATTCAGCCAACTTCCTGATCTTAGCCAAAGCTGTGACTAGTTGGGCTGGTAGACTCTCATTGCGTATAAAACGCAACTGATTTAGGTCACACACTAATGCATGAATGGATTTTTCCCCCCTGGAGATATATATATCGTCCAGGATACTCAAAACTTGCTCAAACGAGTAGTTTATGTCGTGATTGACTATTGACATATTGATTGACTATTACTGAGTTGAAATCTCCTACTTGTTTGTGAGTGCTTCTCACCAGTAACTCCTTCTTAGCCTCGTCTGAGTTTACATCGGAAAGCAATGTCATGTAAACTTTGAGATTGGGTACGTGAGTACGGAAGGTTTTCGTCTCACAAAAATCTGGGTCTTTCATTCGCTTACGACCCTTGAACAACGGTAGTTCCGCGCTGGATAAAATCGTGCTGCCTCTGGGCAGTCCCGTTGCTACAGAATCCCTAGCGGCCGTCATTGTTGCTACACTAGGTGTACTGATCGTTACAGTTTGAGTTGTCAGGACGCTAGGACAAACTGTCGTCGGTTCGGTCATATTTTTTGTAGAATGACTTTGACTTCTAAATCTCGGCTCCGAAATTCGACCACGATTAGTCTTTGTCGTTGTTGAACGGATGTATTCACTATCTGACTCAGAATACGACATGGATTGATACAAGAATTACTTTGACACGCAATATTAACACTCTTAAAAAGTAATACGTCAGAAACAAAATACAAAAAAATTCGTCTTAAAGTCAAATACCAAATGCGGTCCAATACTAAATTGGTGTCAAATTCCTTCCAATAGTAAATTGGTGCTAAATTCCTTCCACTAGTACCACCAAAATACACAAAACTCTAAATATAGAACAAATCAAATCAATCTCTAAACTAGCACAAAAAAAATCAATCTTCACTGAGCTTAAATGACTGAGAGCGTTGCTGCCAAGCGTCTGACCTCGCTCGATTTCTTTGAAAAAAAATACTGCGGAAAAAATCACTAGGAAAAAAAACGACTCGCACGAATACAAAGCTCATCAGGTCGCGTACGACGCGTTGCATCAGTACCCCCAACTGAAGCAACTCATATTGCACGAGAACCCAATAAACCTCTTGCATCTGGCAACCACTCGAGCCCTGCTTTGCAGCGCTCAACTGCTGATGAGATGCACGGCGGGAAATTTTATGGATACAAATTCTAGTGACCGCTCAATCACGAATGAACATGGATCCAGTGGTGATATACTTGTGGTAGAAAAGACGGCAACGTAAACAATCCAGGTAATGGGTTCTTCTCATAAATCGTTTACGTGCAAAAAGAGGTGTCATGAAAACTTTAGACATGCAACTACGTAATGACGAAAAAAAGTTTGAAAACTACGAAAGAGTGAGGACGGCTGCATTCGACGAGTTGTTAGGAACGGGTTATCTCAAATTGAACGGTCTTGACACAAACTGCATACGCTCCATTGATCCATCAACAAAAACTTCTCCTTACATTGATTGAGATGAATGGAAATAATTTTGTTTGTAGGATTGTTGATGTAATTAAATGTGAAGGAATAAGAAACTATTGCTCAAAACAGTGCATTGATCCTTGATTCTGAAAATCCGTCCATATTTGCCGCAATGCCGTACAATTCAGTGAAAAATAATTCATGAAAAATGAAGTGCCTATGAATATAAATGATAATCTCTAACGAAAATTCTGTGGTATAAATACATATAACATCTTACAAAAACTGGATTATTTACCGTGAGAAACGACTGATAATAAAAAAATTTGTGAAATAAACAACGCCGCTCTATGAGCAAATTTATCTCTAACTTATAAAACCATGTTCCGCATGACAAATAAAATAACGTAACTAATATTCAGAAGGAAGCAGAATCCCATTCTCATAAATAATTCCCAATTAATTATTGTTATATTCATCAATTTTAAACCAAATGACGTTATGACAAACTGCACGGAAGCTAGTGACCATCACCTCGTCGCACAAAAATGCAATGTGCAGCATTTTGGTGCGACGGACAAATGAGGAGGAATGAAGGTAGGAGTCGTATCGCCTCAGTGGGCGGTGAGCTAGTCAACACAACGCTATTCCTACGGTGCTGCGAATGCACCGTGCGATTTTGCAAGGCGTCGCACTCATCGCATCGCATCAGTGGGCGGGCTCGTGTCCGAGCCGCTGTGCCGCTGCCTCTCAGCTAACGATGCTGACGTTGAAAATGGTCGCTCTATGTTGATCTTGACTTGGCTGACACAATTTGCCTGCACTTGACTGTTCACAGACTGTCTATTCACACTGACTGTTCGAAGACTGACTGTTCACGTTATCAGCACAGCGCACTGTTCAATGTTTTGTTCACGCTAGCACTGCTCACTGACGGTTGAAATTAATGCACACTATTATTTTGAACCCGTCGTCCTCCTTGCACAAGGAAATCTGCACTTGATAGGTCGCACCCTCCGGGAACGTGAGCTCAAATTCGTCAGGGCCTCGAAGTGACCCGTCCGAAATTCGACAGACGAGAATGCGGAAGACGTTGTTATACACTTCACGTACTGCCCTGCCGGTAATTCTTCCGTTGTCGGGTACCATGATCTTCTCGTCGGACAATGTTATTTCACGTCTTCACAAAACTTAAGCCGACAACTTCTCTTCTTGACTGTCGACTGGCTTGACTATCTTCTTCTTATCTTCCGTGGACGTCGATATCGCATCTGACCACCAAATGTGCTGACCAGAGGATAGTGATACGCTGGATAGCTGTGACGTTTAATGACTGGAGCTGAAGAATCTGACAATATGCAACGCTTAAAGCGTCACACCCTAATTTATACCGGGAGAGAAGTGGATCACAGCGCATTTTGCTGAAGCATCATGCGCATTGCGGACGTCACAACAGTGTGTCAACCGCCTATTGGAGCGGTGGGATTCTTTGGAATTATATTTCACTGAAGTAGCTTTAAGTGATCCCACTTATACTAATGATGCAATCATACAAACCATGAATGATTCCTTTTTTTGGCGTATTTAGAGTTTCTTTCATACAATCTTAGCTGCTTTCATAAGTTCAATAAGCATTTTCAGTCAGAACTGCATTCATTAAATGGCCTCAAAAAGGATGTATGTGAGTTGATAGACAGTTTATGTTCAGATTTAATGCGCGTGTCTTACGTGAGGCAGTATGGAATCATAGCACTGCAACCAGAGCTGGTCAGTATCTAGATACTTTTTGTGTCTCAAAGTGAGTCTCTACATACATTTGAAATTGAGTATCTAATTGCTCTATCTTGATACTTTTGAAGAGTATCTAGAGACAAGTGTCTTTAGATACTTTCACAAACATCTCCATAGATACTAGATACTTTTTACATATTTTTTATTGAAACAAGAAAATGGTTCTAAAACAAATTAATAATACTAATTCTAAACTTCAATGTTCAATTTTCTTTTAAATAAATAATATATATTCATATCACCAATCAAGAGTTAATTATTTTTCTGTGAGTTCGAATCATTAACTACTGTTTACCGTAGACCATGTATGTTTATTGGTAGTATAGACATAGAGTATGAATGTTTGATGTTAGACAACGTGACTCGTTCAAACGTAAACAGAACGTGTTCATTTGGTTCCGTTCAGTCAGTAGTTCATCCAAATTTCGTCATAGTATGAGCATATAGGGTGATCTTAATCTTATTCTTATCATTCATTTTGATTACCGAAACTATGTCTGTACGTCCCTAACCCTAAGGTATAGTATCACTAATGCACTTCCTCTGATGCGGACGACTTCTATCAATTTTCCAAGTGATCAAAAAGTCGTTCGCCATCAGAGATGCTGCTGCTGTCGTTTCTTGAAAGCCACAAGCAAGACTTGCATATTTTAATTAAGAGATTTCAAAGTTGGGAAAAGAGTACTTTTCAAATGTAATTAAACAGATGGAACGCTGCCCTCTTCTGCGCCAGTAGAGAGATTGTTTTCTCACAGGGCCTAACATTGTCTCTTCGGAGATCATCGCTCTCGGATTCCATGTTCGAGAGGTTGGTATTGCTGAAGAGCAATAAATTTGTTTAAATATCAAAACTGCTCCCATTACGATTAGTAGATCGACAATGTAAACATCACATTATGATTAGGGTTTATTTAGATTTAGAACTGTACTTCTTTTGAAAGGATTATGAATGGTAACTATCAAGTGCTCGGATCTGAGCATTCAACTCTTAGTCTCTTTATTGCATGTAAAGAATCTGATGCTGTGGCTATCTGATCTGCCAAAACATTCACTGAATTTAATACGATTACTTCATTCAGTAAATGTTTTGGCAGATCAGATCGCTCCAGCATCAGATTCTTTACACGATGCAAACAGATGAATGCTCAGAGTTTGACCACCCAAGTGTCCGAACAGTTGAAGATAATCAATTTATCATTCATATTTATTTAAGATAGTATATTGCTAATAAGCTGTCAATTTTATGTTATACTCAGCAGTTAGCTATACTCAGCAGTTCCATCCTAGTTTTCACGTTAACTGGTTATTTATTTATAGTATTGCTGAAGATCTATGACGAATGGAAAAGTGAAATATTTTGTATTTGTTTCATTGGATAAATTCCTCCTGCGTGTTTACCTTCGTGTTAAAAGGGTTTTCGATGTGTGTTGTACGATGAAGTAGTGAAACAGAGAGAATTAAAGGAAATGTATCTAGATACATTTTGGCAATGTATCTAGGATCTACACAGTATCGAGATACATTTTAGCTAGGATCTAGTATCTGGTATCTAGAGACATTTGGGTCGTATATCTAGGATCTAGTATCTAGATACATTTTGGAGCATCTAGGACCAGCTCTGACTACAACCATCTGATGCTCTCTTCACTGCGTCTATGGTGACAGATGAAAGTATATATCTTAGCGTCGCGGTCACTGAAACTCCAAGCGATCTGACCAGCAGTGCAACACTAGATGAACTGTAGATATTTTGCAGGAACTCTAAAGCGTTTTAAGAGAGACTGTTTGACAGATCCAAGCTAGGTTTACCCTTGAATATCCTTAGTATGATGTAATTCAGTACTTAAATCCTGCCAACGCTATTCAGCCACAACCGCCGTCAATAGCAAAAGTTTTTGACATTCCGCCGCAATTGCTGACTTTTGCCGACATTTGCGTTGCGTTTTGCCGCGTTGACTTTTGAGACAGACGCAGTATATAGAAAACATTGCTTAATGCCTGGAATTTTAACAAATATGTCCTGTTTGGAGTATTGGAACATTATGTTAAAGGCAAAGAATGCTGCGAATCTGCCGTGTTTTCCTAGCCTATCTGTTGTTGTTTCTACTCTTTTGGCACTACCATTTAGTAATGCATCTGTACAGCATTTCTTTAGTAAGTTAATTTTAATTAAAACTGATCACCGAGCATCCCTGAAAACGAGAATATGTGTAACCTATTGCACATGGTATACTATTTCAAGAATTTAGGAGAAACATCCAATTCAATGCCGATGGATTCAAAGTTGATTGCTGTCATAGAAAAAATTCAAAAGCAAAGCTACTTGTGATGAACTTTTAAATTTGTCATCACGTAAAGGAAAATTTATTGGGTCTTATCTTCTCTTATTTTCGTATGTAAATTGGCAGTTCACATGTTACTACAGGGTGCGCCAGAGAAACTTACTTATTTGAAAAAATTCCCGCGCGGTGAGTTGAGCGGGTAGAGGGGCGAGAGGGGGCGCATCTGGAGATGGAAGTTCCCAAGTTTGTTTCTCCCGCCAGTCAGTTGCCATCATGCTCTGGTCTAGAGAGCAGCGGGCCTTCGCAGTCGAGAGCTTCTTTTCTAACGGTCGCTCAATTGTTGCTACGCAACGTGCCTTCCGCGCTCGCTTTGAAATTCCTCCTCCATGCGATTTCTTTTTATGGGGTTATTTGAAATCCCTGGTTTATGTCGATCGACCACGGACCATAGCACACCTCAAGAACAACATTCGCGACGCCATTGCCAACATACCGATTGATATGCTGCAAAGAGTGGATACGAATTTCAAAAATCGACTTCATCAGTGTATGCGCAATGGGGGTCGCCATTTATCCGATGTCATTTTCAAGACAACATGAAAAAAAATTCGGATATTGTATTCTCATATAAAAAATAATTTAAAACAATAACTGAAGTACTTTTGTTTTTATTGACCTTTCAAATAAGTAAGTTTCTCTGGCGCACCCTGTATAATCGTGGAATCGTGTTGTTGTTGTCAGGGAATCGTGTTGTTTGCAATCGATATAATTTTTTTTAATTAATTCACTTTGAAATGGGTGGAGGTTGGGGAAAGTGGTTGGTGAGATGCACGACAAGTTGGGTCCTCGTCCCACATTCTTGTCACTCACAACAGTGCTCATTCAGTGAGGCTTAAACTTGTTTCTTAGTGATAAGTTGCAGTCAAATTGAATTGAGTATATTCAAATAATGAGAAAGTATTTAAACGGTACATCCATTGAGTATATAGGAATGTGAGGAAAAATATTTTATGTACAGAAAATTGGTAGGATACATATGTATGAACAGTGACACAATAATAATATTCGCATTTGTCTAATTGAGCTGGTTAATTCAATAAGTTCTATGTGACACCGTCTTCCTGTAACCAACGCAAAAAAAATACGGGAAAACAACCGTTTTAAGTAGTCTGTTATTTAACTCGATACTCTTTTGCAATTAGCGTTTATCTCTTGGGGAAGATTATACAAAATGCATTATACAGTATAAGTTTTATGGTATTTTCTATGTACGCGGAATAAGCCACATGTTGCAGAATTTCATATAGAATTTTACATGTAAGACGAGACTGTGGTTGAAGACGTTTCGAGTTTACGTAAATTTTACTGATGACTTGTTTTAAAAGCTTTGAGCAATGAAATACTCTTCTAAAAATTCAGACTAACCCATTCTTCGAGAAAGTGTAGGGTAGGAACTCAATCGTGACTGTCAAATAGCACACAGCACCTTCTAAAATTTCTTGGTCCAAAAGAGTTTAATTTGATGGTAGGATACGTGACAAGGATACATTTATTTGACCGTTGAGGTCATCTAAAAATAAGCTCTCTACAGTTTTAAACGGTTTGAGAGGTGGGGCGTATACTCTTTGTAAACATTATGGCCAATGAGAAAGTTTTGAATTTAAGTGACGAATAGAAATAAAGGGAGTCGATCATCCGTGTAGAAGGAAAGAATGGGCGGTTCTCGATTTTCTAGGAGGAGAAATGTTGGCTAGGTGGAAATACAGATATTAGGAGTCAGTAAAAAAAGCTTGTTAGATAGAAATCAAGGTTCTTCTTTCTTTATTCTTGGCACTAAGGCTTGCTAACGTAGGATTCCTATTCTTGGAGGAGCTAAAATTTTTCGACTGACATATAGACCTTTTTCAAAAAAAAGCCTGCCGTGGGCCGAGGTTCTTAATTATAACGAGGTTCTTATTTGTAATTCAATTGGGCTGAATGTGAGCCTTGGGTAACATTGTTTCGATATTTTGATATTTTATTTGATATTAGACATATAACGCATTTAATTTAACGCATTTCTAGGGTAATTTTGATCAAAATTTTATGGTACGAACTTTCACATTCGTGGAAGCCCCGGGAGTACGTTCATTTAGGGCTGTGCCTCCGTACTGGCACCCAAGTGTTTTCAATAGCCTGACTCGGGGAATAGTAATAGGCGTCTCTAATGGTCGAGTTTATTGAGGTTCGGAGCTTGCTGGACTGGTACTATCGTGCTATCGGTAGGAAATATTCAGACAAATGCGATTGCGCATTCACGATGAGCGCTTTTACGCGGTTTGGCTCACGCACGGAGGGAGACATATACCACGGAGGGAGACATATACCTCCTCCTCCCCAAAAAAAACATTCGGCTCAAGATACAAAATAAAAGCAAATGGCCCAATTCCATTAACGACCGATTTAAAAAACTATCCGACAAACTATCGGCCGAAATACGAAAATGAAACAAAGTTTTTAGATTCAAAAAGATTCAAAAACATAGTCCAATCAATAACGCATATGTGGAAACAGTAACACACCGCTTGCTAACATTTCAATGATACTCTCGAAATTAATAATTTGTTATATGAAAAAAAAACGAAGATAGCATCGTCCGCCACGGTCCAAAAAAAAACGTAAACACAACACTAATAAAACTGGTTAAATACATCAACGCAAAGCAACGTTGAAAAGGGTAGCTGAAGCGATATAACATAAAATGCCCTTTTCTGTAGGAAACGAAGAATTTGGCCTGACATAAATTTCAATTGCACGTATTGTTCTTTCCAGACGTTGGCATTGCAGTAGTCTCAATGTCACTTCAACTTAATTTTCAAGGTGCTCATGCCCCATTAAAAATTCATGCCGTGTTTAGGTCGACAGATAGCAGAACATGGTGAAACATGGCCGCGGAAGGTCACTATCGGCCGCTCTCGACCACAATTTCTCGTTCGACGGCTATCTGCTAGTCTAATTTGGACGTAAACAAGAAGGAAAATTTGAGCTCATGCTCGATTCTAAAGTGGATTCTTATAAAGTGGACATGGCGACTAAAAAACGACTGCTTTTCCGAATAAAACGCGGTTAAAATCTTGCTTACCGCGGCACAGAAACTACTTGAAAACGTCTTTTTTTTTAACTGGGTTGTATGGTTGTCTGCGTTGAACCTTCTATGTTTACAGCGCAGCAGAGCTCCTTCTACGCGTATGACTGCGCGGCAGTTCTGGATAAGAGGCAGCGAGCACCGTTGGAAGGTCATGTCTCCGGCTGTGCATTTTACCGCGTGGCAACGACAATAAGCTTGTGTTGTTTTCTGTGACAAGGTATCGTGTTTGTGCTACCTCTACGGCTACTGTTGAGATCATTGCAATATCTGCTGCAACGGCTACAATCGGGTCACGCCTACATCTGCTGCTACGGTTACTATCGGGTCACGGCTACTTCTGCTGCTGCTTTGGTGGTATGGTTACACCTGCCGCTCCTACGTTATAAGTTTTCTATATGTAGTTCTACGTGGAGCCAGCCAGCCAGCGCGATGAGCTGATCCGTTCGGTCTGCGCTATGAGGGGGTCTTCTGAGCACGCGGGACTCCTCGTGGGACGACTCTCGACGGAGGTTGGTAATTGTAATTGTCCTACAAATTATGTGAGAACCCGTAAAAATTTCATACGGCAACTTGTATTTCATCGAAGTGATCTTTTTACGTTCTCGTCAAGTTTGACTCGTCAGCTCAGTTGAGATATTTTCAATTTTTTCACAACATCATTTTCGTAAAATTGCTTCAAGTACGTAAACCTAAAACATTTTAGGAATGTCATCCATGCTCATGAATTCAACGTACTTTATCTCCATAAATTGCGTAAGTCATGCTTTGTTAGTCTCCAGCTATAATGCGTGACTATCTCTAGTAGGTTGCCGCTTCTTGGGAAACTTCGGGGTGCTGGGAAGGGGGGTCGTCCGCGGTTCTCTACCTGTTGAGAACGGAAGCCTCCGGCCAGCCTGGGGTGACAGCTCGTGAACCAGCCAAGTTTAACTTGTCATTTAATAAACTCTGTTCTCGTGAGATGTTATCACTGGCCCATCCTGAATTATTTTCAAGATTTTCAAGACTCACAAATCTTGGCTCTATCGACTTCAAACAACAATTAAAAAAAAATAAAAATGTCTAAGCAAATTCTGTATTCGCAGAACAGGATTAATTCTTATACATCACAGGAAATATTCTTCGGACGAATTTCGCGTTGAGTTACAGAAACAAGAAGTAAATGAAATACCAACAACCAGATTAAACTAAGAGATTAATGAGTGACAAGCACTAGCAAATGTTTGGTCACAAGTAATGATATATTAACATAGATCAGCACGTCTACTTGAAGTAATTGCAGATACATGCACGCAGAAATGAAACTCAAACTAGTGAAAATTCAGTTGATTCAGATTACGCTAATTTTCATTAACATATGAACGACTTGGATTCGCAGAAATAAGACAGAAATAAGTCAAAAACCAATAAACCAAAAAAGAAAACAATTAGTAAATAACATTTGCTAGTGGCAGTAATATATCGCATAGATCAAGTTTTGGAAACCTCAAAATACTGGAAAAATTATTCCCAAAAATCATATTTCATACTGTGAATCAAACGGATAACTATTAAAGTTAAAGTTATAGTAATAATACGCTTGATAACATACGTATAACACGGATTAAATACGGCTAAATGTGTTAAAAATGCTTAAATATACGATTTTAATATGGTATCAAAATACTTTTACCACGTAGGTTCATCATGGAAACGTTGACATAAAAAGCCACAAAGAGTTGAACCAAGTCTTCTACAAAACTCAATAATTTATGGAAACGTTTCAAAAATTTTGTATATCTAACAAAGGAAATATGAGTAACAGTCGTGTAACGGCAAAAATCAAGTCAATTCCTCTCCCACAACGTCGAAGTTGATCGCAAATTACATTAATTCCGTGCCAGTACAACCGGTTTCGAACCAGTCCAAAATCAAAAATTATTGTAGATTACCAAGCCAACGAAATTAAGAAATTATATCGATCATGAATTCTGTAAAAAAAACTCCTGTAAGCTCGGATCAGATAAAAATAAAACAAATGCACTGCAATAAAATAGAAGCAAAGTCCATAAAACGTTCGTAAGTAAATTCTAAGTAGGAATTAATAAACGGTCTCGCCAAACAAAAACTTTCGACCGAAAAGTATTCGAGCTCCATGGAACTGTTTAGGAAAACAAGTTTAGGAAAAACTATTTGCTATGCAGTTTCTAATGGCAAGTTACTAAAAAAATAATCGTTACAAATGAAAACACACAAAAATCTTAGAAGGCAAGTAGAATGTCTCAGAAACTACGAATTTCAACGTGTACCAGATTTGTCTCTATTCTGCCTTGCATAACGACAGGAAGCAGCACGCAAGTCGCTACTCACTTGCTAGCCGACGTAAGTAACCTGAAACTGAAAAAAATACGAAACGATTAGCATGGCCAATGCAAAATTTTGTAAATGAATGCACAAATAAAGTAAAATGAGAAACGTTTACACAATGAGAGGGATCACGAAATCATAAACGCATACAGAATTATACAGAATTAGAGTGATCATTTTCCGAATGTTACTTTATAGCAAGGATGTATAACTTCCTTTACAATTTAAAGTCAATCATTTAATGTCCAACCAAGAGCAGAGATAAATGATAAATGTCCGTTACCATTCGAGAACTTTCCAGGAAAAACAAATGCTGATCCAATAAAGATCGACTAAATTCAGCAGAGACATTTAATTTACTTTTAATTTTGCTGAGGGGTCGAAACTGACAGTCTCCTTAGTGGAAAGACGGCATCAGCAATCTCATTTCACAAGTGTGGAATTCACACACCAATAAAACTGTTAATTCATCGATAAATTTTTGAGCAAACGTTATCGTCGTCTGACATGAGCCAAGGGACAAAAAAACACAAATTTGTGCAAGCTCAACAATTCTGCCATCGACAGAACGCGTGGCTACACAGATCACAACAATTCTGGTCAACACACTCAATGTATTGTTAAAACTTAAAATTTAACAGCATTACGCGTTCAATTAATCACGGTGGGGATTAAACCAAAACATTACAAACTTTAGTAATGGCTGAACGGTTACACTACTTTACATGTGACATCTCTCATTCCACCAATAAACGTTGGCATGTCTGGTTTGTATTGTGCATCAATAATAACGGGATTTTTTAGGCTTGTGAAGAGAAGCCATTCTCAAACAGGAAATGCTCGGCCAAATGCGATTGCTAAGACACGACGAGCGCTTTTATACTGCTCGGCTCACTGATGTACGGAGACATAAGGCCGATACGAAATTTTCATTGAGAAATAAACTTGTAATTGGTACCATCGGCGTTTTTCGTGCACTGAAACTCGTTCCACCTGTCGAATAATGTTTCGTGAAATGTTTCAGGTGATTGGTAGTTTTTCAAGCATTGTCATTTATCACCGTATCATTTTTGGCTGTCTTTTTATATTTTGATTAGACATTTTACTGACTAGGGTTGAAAAGAGGAGGTTAAAATCTTTGTGCTGAGTGCTGCTTGTGGATTGTTTGTTATTGCTATATCTGTTGCAATTTTAATAATTCGTATTGGTTCTTAAATCAGTTGCGATATGTTTAATCGGAATAACAATTTTCTTTAATGATTGTTTTTATTTGCTCGCTCTTCGTTGAAATTACTGAAAACGAAAGTAAAATCTTCAGCGGTTGAAATCCAATTAGATGTATACTTAATGAGCTCTAATGTCTTGACTTTCTCTCTATGTTGAGACTTTCGATAATGATTGACTTGTATACATGAACATTGAGGCCAACCATTTCCATGTCGTCACATTTTTCCTCAGTGGAAACCAAAAAATCAGCAGAAAAATCATGCGTGTTGTACAGATATGCTCGTTATGCGCAATTAGCTCGGCATCAACACAAACATTTAGAGCAAATGTCACGCCCAAAGAGAGTATTGCTGCTTCTTTCTCTAGCATACATGTACATCTCGCTCAGGTTTCTGCTCACTAATTTGTTGGATACGTTCTTGGTATTTTGTCGGGTCCTTAATTAAATGTCATCCTCCCACCACGGCCTCATGTCAATATTCGTGCGCATGATATAAGTTGGTATTTTATTTCATAATAAATCTTTCCACTCGTACTTACTAACATCAAATGCGATACTGGCGGGAAGGAGTTTCAACACACGTGGTCAGGAAAATTAAACCTTTGGCGAAAGAAAAAAGCTGCGATTTTGAAGTTGAAAATACGAACATAATTGTTTGTTCGTATTTCCATTATACATGTCAATTGGATTCTTCATGTCTGTCTTTTGTATGTTCGTCTCTTGAAAACTAAGAGAAAATTAATAAACATGTGAATATTTCAACGCCTTTCTCAAGCTCCATTTGCAAGGTTTTTCCATCTTTTGCAAATATGTAAGGAAATCATTCGTTGCATTCCAAATTCTACATACACTGCGGACAGCGACCTGTAAACAACAATATACCTAATTTATCAGGAAACCTGAAAAAATTAGATGAACAGGTAACCTCTTGGCTCTGTAAAGAAGGAAGAATGTTAAAACTCAGGTAGACAATGGATTTTTGACAAACTTTCAACTCTTTTTTGGGGCTTTCATCAGGACGAATACATCAAAACGTGTAGACAAAAAGAAGACTCCATAGTATCTAGGATATGACTATGAAGTTATATTCTGAGGGACTGGGAAACCTCCAAACTGAAAATTAAGGACCGATCACCAGTGGAATAGCGTCGCTTACTAAGTGTCTTTTACGTGGAATACGCGTAGTTTTGAAGTTAAATATCCCCGTTTTAGGACACGAAACCTGACTCGAATCAATCATGTTCCGCCATACCTAACGGGCGTATACCACCTCAGAACCGCGCGTATAACATCCCATTCGCCTCTAAATCGCTTTCAAATCAGATTCGAATCTCTGCTGGCCGTCCCCTACAGCTTTTCAACTTTAATTTTAAAAAGTTCGATTTAAAAAAGCTCAAGTTCAATTTAAAAAAGCTCAAATTCAATTTAAAAAGCTCAAGTTCAATTTCAAATAGCTCAAGTTCAATTTTAAAAGGTCAACTTCAATTTAAAAAAGGTCAAGTTTAATTTAAAAAAGGTTAAGTTTAATTTTAAAAAACTCAGGTATACTTTTAAAAGATCAAGTTCAACTTTGAAAAGATTATGTTTCTAAAATTGCATACCTATGTAATAATACAATTAAAGTCTATTTGTGAGAATGCACATTTATTTAAAAGTACTGACACTGAAAATAGAGTAAATCGAAAATCAGACAAACCAAACTGCTGTGATTTTGTACTTAATTTGACATTCGTTAAGTTTTACCTGTGAATCATTTGCTAAACAAATCATCGGTTCTTATATCTATTGACAAAAATTATCCAAATAAACGTTATGAAATAATTAACTGTGTAACAATTATCAAACTGCACTGACCGAAAAGTTAAACATTACATAGCTTCAAAATTATATTCAAACAATTCGGCTTCTACAATAATAGCTTATTATATCATTTTATATAAAATAGTTTTGTATATAAAATATAACATCAAATTAGAGACTAATCTCTTAACTTATAATTCCATTTGTACACATTTGTACCATAGCTAAGTGCATCTACACGTTATCTTCCATCTTTATATCTTCTAGCGCAAGTATTCCAGCAAAATGCTTCTGTTTATAATTGTAGGAGCGTAGTCATAGCCTGGGTGTTTTGGCATTAATGGATTCATCTATTACTTCTTCAAGGAACAGCATTCGGTGCTCAGTAAGGGTCATTCCTTCCGGCGTGGAGTTCAGCATCTCTGTCATTCCGGTTGCCAATAAGCGCTTCATTTTATCTTTCAGTGCACTCCAGCATTATTCTATGGGATTAATTGGGGCACTGTAAGGACTTGCTCGAAGTAACATAGCACCAAAAAATTCTCCTTCGTCAAAAACAGTTTCAAGACCTACATTTACTGGGGCGTTATCACATACTAATATAACATTGTTGAGAGGCTCTGTTACTGCACGCAGCATTTCTCGAAGCCATTCTTGACAGTCGTCTTTTTGGTATCTTCCTCTCCGCCTCTGCAGATACACGAGACCCTGTTGTGATATCCCTGCGATAACATGTATATTCTTTCCTCTTGAAGTCGGACACTTGACCGTTCAGCAAGTTCCTTCACGAAAACGACCTTCACTGCGCCGTAAGAAAAGATTAACATTGGTCTCGACAATGAATATCATTGATTTGCAATCGCCCATTTTGACCATCAGTGACTGCACGTAACATTTCATTTTTTCTTTGTTGCTTTCGGAGTTCATGATAAAAGGTTCTGGAAGCGCTTTTTTATTGTGCATAATTTGCAATCCAAATATTTATGAATAGTAGTTGCGCTGACTGAGATCCCAACTTCAATTTGAAAATTCGATTTAATCTCCTGAAGTGTAGTAAGTAGATTTTTTTCCACACAATTATGTGAGCATTAGTTCGATGTTTTCCTCTGTTAGGTTTTGACAGCGGTAACCTCCGCGCTTTTTGACAGGGTTGTCGGATCGACAAAGCCATCCAAATGCAGTTTGAACAGCTACACTGTTGGCACGGGCTATTGCCTTCCAATCATCATTATTTTCAGCGGTTGTGATAATGCGAAGTTTGGTATCATGCCAGGACCTTTTTTATACGCTTCTCGTCTCGAGCCGTGATTTGCGCCACGTTTTTTTATGATTTCACTCCAACGTCTTCTGAATATGTATCACTTCGGCTGCTGTTGAAAGAAGACATCATGGAGTGTTGATGCGGCTTTAAAATTGAAATGGTACATGAAACACTTAATAACCATAGCCGCTCGATTTGCAAGTAAAGGTGTATACATGAGACAGTATGTAGAATATTTTCAAGTAAAACAATATGTACACGAGCGTTTCAGAACATGATTATTTCAAAACTTGATCTTGATCTTTTTAAAATATAGCCTACTTGAAATTTTTTCTATTAAACTTGATCTTTTTTAAATTAAACTTGAACTTTTTTAAATTGACCTTGAACTTTTTAACACTTTAAGTGCGACGTGACTCACCGGTAGACACTGAGGAGATTTTCACAATGCTGCTGACCGACCAGCAATCTCTAACTCAATTTCGATGAATGTTTAATTAATGAAAACTAAATGAGGGAGCGATCTATTCAATGTTCGTTATTTTCAAAATTGATCTCTAAAATTAATTTCAATTTGAGTAGAATATTGAATTTCAGTTTAACCGGCCGCACTTAACGTGTTCAAATTAAACTTGAGCTTTTTTAAGTTGAACTTGTCTTGTTTTATATTAAACTTGAGCTTTTTTTTAATTGAACTTGACCTTTTTTAAAATTAGAGTAAAAAGCTGTAGCTATAGTTAAAAAATTCGCTCCCAGCACGTGCTTCGCTTCACAGGGTGTACAACATCGCACTGGAAGCTTTGGATCTTACAATACATTCACACTTAATGCATTGTGAATGTATTGACTCAGTAAACTCGGTACAGTATTGTACATCCAATGAGATCGAAGCACGTGCAACTGGGAGTTTAACAACATAAGTTAAATCCAAATAATAGAAAAGATAAGGAATACCTCTGTCTTTAATTTTAAAACAAAAATTAAGCATTCTCTAAATAAAAATATACATGAATAATTATTGAATATCTTACTTCCATTAATCACAGCCTTCCCATCACCGGAGCACCAGAATAATACTGGAATTTAACATGAAATCACAATCCGTCATGAATACTTCTAGTAACAAACAAGTATCCACTACATAACGATAGGCATGAGAATGTCACGTCCGTATCACAGAGTTCCCTTTCAACGCTCATGTATATTATAAAATATAGCACGGTTTATTTTGATTTTTTGATATGCAGATATATTAAGTCAAGTATACAGAGTTCCCTCTCAACGCTCATGTACGTTATGAAATATTTCACGATTTTTTTTTTTTTTTGATATGCAGATATCTTAAGTCAAGTATACAGAGTTCCCTTTCAGCGCTCATCTACTATAAATATTCACATTACGTCTGCAGCAGTTGGCCACGCTACATAAATTCCTTCACTTGTCGATGACAACCGTTTTGTTGGCACTACTTGCTAAGAATCATTTTAAAGAAAATAACAAAATGAATTAGAATTGGAATAAAAGTTTTCAATACCCCTACCACAGCTGGGTGACCAATGAACAAGCACCAACAAAAAGTTTTTTGTGCAAAACAAATGCATCATTCATAAACTACATAGATAGACACTCAAAAGTGACTCAATGTGGTTGTTTATTTGCTGGATGGGGAATAGGGTTTTTATTACCAGTTCAAACACAGAAAAATATTACATCAGAGAACTGTACAAAATGCTGCAACAGAATGAATAAGGGATAAAAGTCTGCTCCAGCTTCAGTAATTTATTAAGCTTATTGAAGGTTTCTTAAGCCAATTTAAAATTGGGTGCTGAAAAATCTGCTGCAAGGTCGAAAATCCGGGGAATATTGATGCAGAAGAGCGAGCGAACCCATGCAGGCACCGGGCTCGCCGTAGCTGGCACAAACCCGAACAACCTGGGTGACAACAAATTATACGAATGTAGTACAAGTCTGTAGACAACTGGAAATTTTAGGAAAAATTTGCTGTTCAAGGTTTATGAAAGTCTTCCAGACGTTCGATAAGTTTTTAAGTTTTAAGAGGTTTTAAGTATTCAAAAAGGTTTTAAGTATTCCAAAGGTTTCAAGTATTCAAAGAAGTTTTAAGTATTCAAAGAGGTTTTAAGTATTCAAAGAGTTTTTAAGTATTCAAACTGGTTTTAAGTATTCAAAGAGTTTTTAAGCATTCAAAGAGTTTTTAAGATAAATAGTAATTCATTTACGGATAAAATATTATGAGGAGCAAAGCACCCAAATCTCACACTAGCCCCCGAAAAGACCTTATTCTATTAGAAAAGGACGAACCTCCGAGGGCCTCGGGTGTTTTTTGTCCATGCGACGCCAGTAGCTTGCTGCCGTCCCCCAGCTGCTTTTAGTTTAAGATCTCACCTTGTAGTTTTTTCAAGTTAAAATTCCCCAGAGAATTTGGGGTTCAGGTTGACGAGTTGAAAAGCCGTAGAAAGTTTCAGAACCGTTGAGCCGCCTGCCGCTGAGAACGAAGAGTATCTCGTAGCGAGTCTTGAAGTGCTGCTGAAGAGTGCCGGAACCAAACTGACAACGGCCGGACCAAAAAGCAGCTCTGACTCTTGGCCGGACTGACACTCGGTTTAATGCACAGCAGTTGCGTTGAACAGCAGCTCAACAGGTTCTGGTACAGGACTGCTTGGAAAATGAAAACTTCCAACGAAATCAGTTTTGGGGGCTTATAAAAGTTCGAAGGTAATATGGTCTTACGGGGGACGCGAAATGTGAATACACTTTCTCCTCATCTGATTGAATGGTATATTTTTATTAGTATTAATATTTACTGATGAATTATTTATTTCCTTTAATTATGCTCCATGTCAATTTTAGATTTTATTTCCATTAAAATAAACTTAATCTATGTTGCAGATATTCTGCATAAGAACTAAATGCAAAATAAAAGCAGCGAATAGCCAAAAGAATTTCCTTGCATTACTGATGGGGTTCTAGAAACAAACTAAAGCATTATTAGTTGGTGCGATTATCTACCCAAAAAAGTATTCAAATTGAACCATGCCCTCAAATGATTCAGATAGGGTGTACTGTTGCACAGGACTCGATGCACAGAACTGCATATTTGGAAAACAAATTAAACAAGAGCATAGTTGAAAACAGGAAGACGAGCTGACATCGACAGCAAAAAAGAATTAAAAAGTTCATTATGAAAAGTCAGGCAAAACAATAACTTATTACAATATGAAATGACCCAACTGCACGTCTCTATCGGACCCCGTAGGAGTGCTAAGTCCCAAAGGTGCAAGAGTTATCCCAGGCAGCGCATAGGACATCCTCGCATGGCAACATGTGTCTCCACCGCACAGGATCCCAAGTGCATCATAAAACAGCAAGTCAGGAAAGAAGTCAAAACTAGAAAAATGTTGAAGAAGGGCGTGGCCTGTGCTAAATAAAATAACAGCAGTGAGCTGAAAAAGTTGGTTCTTAACAAAATAAAACATTTTCTATTTTGGCAAAAAGAAGGCCTTCCTAACAATTAGCTCAGGCCCTCACATTAGATAGACCTAAGCTCGGAGCCATCCCCTGGGAGCGCTTCTTCTTATTGATACAATTATTGTATCCCCTGAGGAGATCTTACAGTAAACGAAATCAAGAAGTATACAATAAAGTAATTGCAACAAAGAAGTTGCATATGGGTATGACCATAATTTTCATTTGATTTCCACTGAGTGTTACTTTCTTGCAAATTTGCAGACTCATGACATTATAAATACCTACCAATTGAGAATCAACTGGATTTGTAAAAAGTGGTTCTTTTACAAATAAGGTGATAGAGAGTGTTTCACCTGCTAGTGCCGTTATGCATCCAATTTCTCCGGTAATAAGCATCTCACAATTATCTCTTGCACCAACAGGTCCACTCTCAAAGAACCAAGAGTGATAATATTTTCACTTTTGACAAAAGTTTTGCTCTCTAATATGAGACTATTTTCTGCTGAAACATGACGACAAATTTGTTCCATCAGTTTATTCCTTCCAGAGAGCCTGCCTTTAATGCATTGGCCAAGGTATGATTCAAATCTGCAGCAGGACACATTATCCAGAGGCCCCACTTTTCATACTCCTGTACCAAGTGAATGATGGAGTGAACATTATATGAAATAAAGCCATTTCCATACAGCTTTTTTGTGCATTGAACAAGTCTCAACTGCATTGCCTGGGCCCCCGGGAGGTTAAGCTGCTGCATGGTGCATGGTTTGCATGAGTATGCGCATAGCCAGGCTCAAACTGAGTAAATTCAAATAGTATTCATCTGGGAGAATGTCATGAACTACTATGCATTAATCAGTAGCCTTCCCATGTAAATTTGTGTTGAACACACCAGCTAATTTTCTAATAAAATCTGAAAGCACATGATATGATGCTGCTAGCAATGAGTTTTGTAAAACTTCTCTTTTTTGCAGGACTCAGAGAACACTTAATTTCACCCTTTTTTGAGCCTCTCAATCTGAGCAGCAACCGCCGCATTACTCCCAAACACACCAAGTGCATGTAATTTAAGGCAAATGAGCTAACTAGTCCTATCTTCAGTTCAGAAAGAACTGTTCGGCCTAGAGCTTTATGATGACTTGGGTCTGATTTTTTATTAAATTCATCATCTGTGCGGAGATTTCCATTCATTTCCAACAAAACAACATGCCCTCCAGCATACGAACCTTTCTGATGACATCTCTCACAGCTATTGTATGCATTATGATTTACAGTAAGTTTTAGATCTGACCGAATTGAAGCATCACACACACAAATGCTTGAATCTCAACTGCTATTCGACGATTGTTAATGATTAAACCCTCATTAGTTAAATTCTTCATATCATCTGCAAATTGTGCAAGGAAATTATGAGGCATTTTATTGGGTTCTTCTGAGTCAGACAAATAAATCCCACTGCATAGAATCTTTGAGGGTTGATGACATAATTGAATCCAATTTGGGTAGGCATGATATTTTCTAGAATCATTAAACAAAGGAATTCCATCTATGTTGATGTTGATTTTCAACACTTTTATACCACTACAATGATACACATGTTTTTTCAACATTTCACGCCAGTCATTGAAATGAGCATACCTTCCCATGTGCATTCTAGAAATTGTCACGTTCACTTCATTATTGCGAAGAGTCTTCGAAGTCAAAACTATTCCTTGGAAAAAATCACTTAAATGGTGGAGTAAGCTTGTAAAACTTGCACCTGGTACTCTTGGGCAGTTTATTATCCAATTTATCACTGCACTTTCAATTTTTGTCTCCAGTAACATGTAGTCATGGATGTCTTTGTTTAAATTTTTATTTATTAAGTCTTTTTCCTTGGAAGAGGCATACCTTTCATCAATATAAAGGAAATTGACATGATCATCACCCTCTAGCTCTTCACTGATTGGACCAGAACCAGGATCTACAGTGTCAGATGAACAGCAAAGCTGATTAGTTCCACTATCAGTTGATTCACTGATTGGACCAGAACCATGATCTGCAGTGTCAGATGAACAGCAAAGCTGATTAGTTCCACTATCAGTTGATTCACTGATTGGACCAGAACCATGATCTGCAGTGTCAGATGAACAACAAGGCTGATTAGTTCCACTATCAGTTGATTCACCAAAACAAGCGGAGTTGAAAGCCGCTCTTCTGCGACGCCTTTGTTGACGTTTTAATAGAGTAGAATAAGGTTTGAGCCTCCTAGACTTTTTGTCCTCCAATGTCACCACTAACTTAGATATTTGTCAAGGGTTCAGTCTGGAATAAAAAAGCTAATGAAACTAAATGCCACACACCTAGCCACATAAGATGTAATGATGGTGATTAAATCAGAAAACGCTACACCTTAGTACTCCTATATTTAAAACCTAACAAAGCTGTCAAAAGCATGCAGTAGAATCGTTTGTGTTAAAAAATTGAGCTTTAAAGGATGAATCCTTTCAATGAGCAAAAATTTCCAGATTAACAGCCTTTTTGGAAAATAAAGTACACTTTTCCTTCCTCCTTCTTCTCTTTGAAACGCCTTTGTTATGGTTAGGGAGACTTGAACTAATTTATCTTAATGAAGTCTCAAATCAACAAGGCTATTTGGTCTCGAGCGTTCAGCAGTTAAAGGTCAGGCGACTGGCTAAGCATCGGAAAAATACTTGTTTTTTATTTACCAAAGATTTTTCGGTTAATTTCGCAGTGTGAAGGGGTCATGGCCTTCCTGATAATCTACTTGCGCAGGCCGTAGAATTTCACTGAGCTCGACAGCACAGCACCTTCTGCGGCAGTAAATAGCTGAACGTGGAAATATTTATTTTCCTATCAATGATGTGGAGTGCCCTAACCATGATGCTGCCTCCTCCATGCTCGACAGTAGGGATGGTATTCTTGAAATCATAGGCAGTTCCTGCTTCCAAACCTGGTGAGCTTGGTGCCAGCCAAAAAGTTTAGCTTTGCTTTCTTTAGGCCATAAAACCCGATCTCACAAGTGAATGATTTTTTCATGAGGGTCTCTGGTTACCGTTTAGAGATTCTTCATATATTTTACTTTAAAAGAGGAATTCTGGGGGAAATTCAATTAAATGGACATAAAGCTCATAGACTCTTTCACAATAATCAAAAGCATTTTTCCAATATAGCCCCCTTTATTCTAATGACACATTTCAATAATCTTTGAGAATTTTCACACAAAGCACGGAGCACATCTCGATGGAACAAAGCCCATTCTCGACGCAGATTAGTCCTCAAGCTCTCAAGAGAGTAATGAGGAGGTCAGCAAGCCTTACCCTCATAGAGGAATTACATAAAAAAGTCCGGCGGGTTCAAATCCGGGCTCTTCGACAGCCATTCTTCTCTGTTGATGAACGCTGAAATGTGCGCCTGAATCCAACATTGAGTCATTTGAGAGCCGTGCGATGGAGCAGAGTCTAGTTCAAAGGGTCCAAGTTTGCATTACTTGTAAACAGACAAAATAAGCGTGATGGAACAATTCACTTTTCATGCGCTGCTTTAGAGTCTCAATTCATGCGCTGTTTTAGAGTCTCAATTCATCTAGTGTAAATTACGCCTCTGCAGTAGTCTCTCCTACCAATGGCTTTGTTCGTGAGAGCAGCGGTAGGTTGTCAAGGTCATGTTAGTCTGTACACTCAGGACCCACAATAACCACAGGACTCTTGTGGCGAATTGTCAATTCAAAGGTAGTGTTGCTGCAGACTAAGGTGCAGAGCAGTGGAGTATTAGCAAATAATGCTATGATACCCGTCAATAAGTACATTATGTTAGGTCCACCCACTACCAGTACCAATGGAATGGGGACGTTTCTATTTTTCAAAATTCTGAGAGAACTTGCTTAGCAGGAGGCTGAGGCAACATGTCATTTGTCTTACACCATCGGCATGTTGTCGTTGTTGCCAGGGTGTGAAATTTACGCTCTCCGATCAAAGTAGGCAGCTGCAGTAAGATTAAGAGAAATTACCACCTAGTTGCGGAAAATTTTCTAGCTTACGATGTCGGTATCTGCAGTGGATGCAAGATTAGACTTGCGAAACATTTCCTAGTGCTCAATGAACTCGGTACATTTAGCGCTCAGTAGCCAGGGTAAACAATTTTGGAACACGGTAGACTGAAATAAAGCGTACACAGAATACAGTTGAGAGGGAAACAGTGTTGACAAAGGCAGGGCATCTCATCTCACACCCTTACCCCAAAGCACGCTCGGCAAGTCAGGCAGAATGGCCCACCCTCGCCAAACATCGCGCACGTCAGCTGGTGACGCGGCTGTAGAATACTGCCTCATAGTTTACACAGCGCGTATCCTAGAGAGTTACTCCAACAACCACTGAGTTAACAAAAGTACTCATTATTACTGCTCTTTTGTGAATGGTTGTTCCAATGTTACATGACATGTAAGTCAGCAAATGAGGCGCATGGAACTCAAAAATTGTGCCACATGCCACAATTTATTCTAAAATTTTTAAAAAGGGGAGAATTTTACTGTCGCTTAGTTTTTAGACAAGGAAATTACAATCTTTAAACGCATGAAATACCTTTCAAAAATTCCGGTCCCCATTGCAATGCGGCGTTGTGAAGGTGTTGCACTTACTACTGAATCTAATATATATTTCCAATTTGCCTTTGTTAAAAGAAACGTTATCATCATGAAAAAGTGTCAGTAATAGGAGAAAAACTTCTTTAAAGCAGCCTGGATTGAAAGAAAAGCTTTTGAGTGCAACCAATGCCTCCTATACTCCCATGCCAGATACTAGACGTTGCAACACAGCGAAGATGGACTACAGGTTGTAACAATTCCTCCATACTTAAAAGAAGCAAAGGAAGTAATTCGGTAGCTTCGCATATCTCCCATCAGAATTTTTGTCATGTACTGTGTGTGCTGGAAAACTGAATATGTGGTGTTTAATGAAATCTAATGATAATGTTTATGTTGACGCCGTCCATGTTTCTTAAAAGCTGGTTCGAAGAATTGGGAACCCATCGCAGCAAAACTAGGTCGATCTAATTAGTGCCAGCAGTGCAACAATTAGTCAGCGTGTAGTTCGTTGCTTAATTTCTTTCTTGTTATGCCGGGATATATTTTATTTGGTCATACTGACATGTGTATGTATATTGAGGACACGTACAGATTTATTATCTATGTGTACGAGTATGGTAGATTTACAAGGCCTTTTTCTTTATCATTTCAGAAACTCCGTTATTTTTCAATATTTTGAAACTCTCTATACAAAATTATGATCAATTATGTGTACATTCTTCAAATAAAATGCATGCAGTGATCATGGCTTGTATCAATAATTTATTGAACCGCTTGGTAAAGGGAAGTAAGTCTATTCCCGAAAAACTTCATAGACCATGAAACAGAGCCAACAAAATTTATTTTTTGGGCGTATTGATATTGGATATCCTGATTTCTACAAAGTTAACGAGAGGGAAAGGCGGTCGTAGTTTGAATGGGCGCAGTGCTCAGAAGAACGTGATCGTAACCGTGCCTCACACGTACTGCAGCCTGGCACTTCTGCATTTGAATAACTCTGTGTTGATCGTCTCCAGAGATATCCAATCAGAAGCTCAAGAAAATAACGCGAAGTCAGTTGACATAGGCAAATTAACATTGGGTGTTTAGTCAAATAATGTTCTCATAGAAAATTTGATATTCGATCGAATTTCGATTTGCTTATGGGAAAATCAAAATTTAGAGAAGTTTGATCTTTCATTTTATTTTCTGAATGGATCAAATTGAATTTTTCGTGAGCAATCATGGGAATTAATTTTGCAAGGTTTAGGCAGACCACGTGTAGATGTTTGAATTCTTTATAATTGGAATTTTGAAGTGGCTTGCTCAAATGTACTAGTTCAAACTAAAGATAGATATTGAAATAGAAACCGAATTTTTTAATTAAATTGTATCCAGCACACAGGGCTTGGTGGCCAAGCAGGCCTCTATGGTAAGGTTGTAAAAACATTTAAAAGAGTTGTTGATTGCTTGCCACTCAAAAAATATCATTGCGGCTAAGAAAGTTATCTGGCACATTGAAATCTACGATGTGATTACAAGCTAAATGTTATTGCAAAAATAAACCATTAACAAAAATAAACCAATCTTCCAGATCCCCTCGTGTTCGCGTAGCAGAGCATGCTGGACGGAGCTATCGAACGAACTTGCCTTTAAAACTCCTCCTCACTCTGTTGTCCGCTCCCACGCAGAGAAGTGCGACCTCCCAGTTCGCTTAGACGATTTTAAAATTGTTGCTACCGCATCTAGTCAAATTGATCTCCGTATTCTAGAATCGCTTTTTATCATGAAAGACAAGCCAGTTTTAAACGACACGCAATCCTCCTATCCATTACAAATCATTTTAATTTTCAAATGTTTTTTTTTTCAAATGGACTTTTGTTATTAAACAATTGTTTCAGATGCTGAATATGACCTTAGAGGTCGAAACGTTCGATTTTAATTCTCTTGTTTGATTAAAAATAATGGCTAATTTGAGAGGTACTGTCCTTGCTTTTTTATTTATTATAATACACAATAATATACTTAAATCGAATAGTCAACAATATTAGTAGTCTGAGCCAAATATACATGGAGACTTCTACGGTAACCTATTAGAAGATGGACAAGTTCTAAAGTAACATGAATAATAACTCATTACACTTATATACTCAACTTTGAATTAGTTTAGCTTATAAGACATCGGATGTTAATATTGAAGTGAGAAAAAAATACACCTTGACTGTCCGGTCAATGTTTTCCCATCAGAGGTATCCTATAGAGTATATTTAGATATACCTATACACCTAAATATTCACCAAAACAAATGCATGCACTCGCACATATACATATATACTCATATAAGTAAGTAGCTCTATAATTAAATTTTTATTCTGCACATTATTTGAGGTGAGGAATTCCGTTCTGAGTTTCTTTTATTTGGGTTTCTTGAAGTCTCTTCGCTTTCGTTTCAATCTTTCCTCATCATGCATTTAACTAGTAATTTGCTCTCATATATATTTAGAGATTCAAGCCTATTCATGAATGCCGAATAAGTGGAGAATCGCAAACATCATTATGAACGAAATTTCAGAATTCGACCAGCAAAAAGAAAACTCTTGAGATTTAGCTTTGGAGTAATACGGGTCAAAGTTTGTTCTTATTTCTTATCAAATCGTCATGACAGTCGATGTGAACATTAAGGATTGTTGAAGCTCAGAGTTCTCGTCGGTGCATTACTACAACTAAGACACAAAAATATACTTAATATCGAACAGCCAGCAGTTTTAGTGTTGTGAGCCAAATAAACAATGAATCTTATAAATGCCGGAGTTACTTGCTCTCCAGGCCTTTTTAACAGCACAGACATTTACGCAAAGCGAAGATGGACGCAAGTCCAATTTCTAGATGATCTGTTTTTGGTCCCAGTGGAAGATGCATTACTTATTCTTGCTGCTCGAACGCCAGAAGTGGTGCACAGAACAGAATCCCATCAAGAGGGAGACCTTGTTCTTGTAGTAGGCTACCAGCTGCCTTGTAATCAGTTTCTCCTGACAGTAATTCTATCTAACTATTCAATTAATGCAGCATAATGATAGATAGTATTATATTCCATATTCCGATAGTAATGCAGCATATCGGAATATGGACCATTTTGTTCATAAAACTCTCAAGTGAAATTTAGTAGTAAAAAACTTTTTAGTTTTTGAATGAATTTTTTGTGTGGGCGTTGTATTCTGTTGGAGATATATACATAGCTCTAACAGCTTTTCCTTGAAGGATGGAATACTATATAAATTTTATTTTTGTCTATACCTCACCAGGTTTTGATGTTGTGTAGGATCAACAGATGAATCAATGTGTTGTGAAGGATTTCTTGTGCATCCGTCAATAGAACGTGCTTCATTTCGTGAGAAATTCCAATGGATTTGAATAGTTGCGTGCGTAGTTAATTAATATGGCCTGTCAAAGTCAAATTTTCATCAGATATTTTACTAAAAAATGTGGAACTGTCAGTCGTTTTAATTTTTTGAGGGCTTATATTGTGCTAATGAGTAGTCTTTACTTTTTTATGATAAAGGAAAAGTAAATATTTAGTTTGGTCGTTATTTATGCAGATGTTGTCAGCTTCGAACGAGCGAAACACTTTCTAGTTTATGGTTTATTTAGGTAGATTTTTGTTCTGCCTACGAGGAAAAACTCTTAGAGAATGTCTGATTGTCAACAAAAAGTATTAATTTAACATTATTGTTGAATTTACTATCTCGTTTGTAAATGTAAATAAAAAGAGACCCAAGAACTAATCCTATGATGATGGCCGTAATTATATTTTGAAGCTTTGAATTGTTAATTGCTTTGAATAATTGACAATTCAGTTTAAATTTTTAAAGCCAATGAGGGAGGATTTTTCAACATTTCGTTTAAACCTCTCACCCTATATTGGCATAGTTCAGACAATTATATGTCATGATCTACACATTGAAAGTGTGTTTGAATTCGAGGAAAACTTACAATTTGAAGTTTTTCATCGATGTATTTGAAGACAGGAATTGCGAGTGATTTAGAATCCTTTGAGTTGATTTTGAGAATAAAAACCAATTTGAATGTCTATGAAATGCGAGTTAAGTTCCATGTAAGAACATGGTTTGTTTTAAACTATTTTTCAAAAAAATTTCTAATGATTGGCTGTATAAAAATCGGTCTATAATTTTCAATATAAGTTTTGTCATTGTATTTAAAGATTGCGGTTACCGTAGTAATCTTCAATAAATTAGGGATGATGTCGCAAAAGAGCGATCTGTTTACAATGTCAGCAAGAATGGGTAAAATCAATTGAGTTACGTGTTTGAGCACCGTAACGGATAATATAGTTTTACATTTGATTTATTGTTTGGCGGTGTAACGCAGTTGGGAAAATCGGAAAAAACACTGGAGTAAAAAACGAGTGGTGTGAGCTTAGGTCTGTGAGGTAAAGAAGGGACTATGGAATCATTGTTTATTTTTTCAGCGATGCTTTTACCCAGATTAACAAAATTATTATTGAATTAAATATCCCTGCGATGTTTTTCTCATTGCGATAGGTTACATTATTTTGCCCAGGAGCTTTTTCTCTGTTTGAGGAGTAATATACTGTTTTTACATTGAATTTAAAAGATCTCGCAAATTTTTTGGCTTTAGTCTTGAACTGAGCAAGTTTTTCAGTAAAAAAGTTATTTGTGAATGGTCTAATATGAATGGTGGAATAGCAAAGAAATTTCCAGGTCATTTCAAAAGGACTTTTAACTTCACTGGGTAGAACAAAAAAACGACTATTTCTCATAATGGAGATGATCTTCCTTTTAATGCATAGCTTCTGCATGTCCTTTGGCGTGACTGGGCAGCATCTGTTATATGTATCGTATAGAATTTTTGCCAGGGCAATGTTGGCTTTACCGTGTCTGCTTTATTCATAGTGTGATTCAGATCTGCCCCTGATAAGAGTTAATGCTAGTTGTTGAGGGTCATTGAATTAACGTGTTGGTGTGAAATGTCTCGAATGAGTTTGAATTTTGTTCACGAAAGCCATTCTACTTAATAAGGAGAAAAGGAAAACAGCCTGATACATCACAGATAGAATTCCAGTTCAAATATTGTCGGAATGCTTAATCATAATATTATCTCTTAATGAGACTGGGTTAGTAAAAATTCTTGTTGGTTTACTGATAAGAGAGATCGAGCATGGATTTTAGCTGTACTAAATTCTGGAAGTTTGCGGTAGTTCCGCTCTTCCCCATTCTTTGTGATTCCAGATTATGGTCGCAGCAGATTATTCCATCATTATACATAGAGGGGGTAACGTTATAGAGAGTTTGTTAGCTATTTCATTAATAAAGGCCTCTATGTTTTCAAAGAGATGTGTGTTAATTGTTCCAATGAGGAAGTATTTATCGCTTTTAGCTCCAATGATTACACAGCCGAGATTAATTGATTTTTCATGCATTGCTTCTGCAGCAAGTCGATTTTTCAAGGATACACTTTAAACCTCTAATTTTTTTGTTTTCTTTTCTCGAGGAATGAAAAGCAACGAAATTTTTCAGAATCGTCATGTTTCCTTGCAGCATTTTTATCCAGCTTTTGGTAAAGTGGAGTACATCGCAATCGCAATTAAATTCAGCGCTTGAACAACTAATTGCATCAATTTCAGAGTAAAGTGACTTACAGATCCATTAAAAGAGGAATGAGTCTACATCAATTATTGTTGCCGAATTGTTAAAATTTTGAATCGTAACATACTGGCAATGATCATAATTTTATAAATTAAGATTTGATAGTTGTTCAAGTTATGGTCAATACTTAGCAAATAAAATAGAATCGCAACTAATAGGTTGAGGGAAAAGGTCTGTTTAAATATCGTTTTTGCTTTCAACAAGCAAGTTCTCATTAATTTAACTATTTCGCGTAGCATGTGAGCTTGGCGGGATCAACTAGGACTCTGAGACATGCTACGCTACTGCCCAGGCCAGCTGCTTGCCATCTTTTCTCGAGTCGGAAAGCTGCAAGCGAATAAAAATAGTTAAGTGACAGACACCGATCTTTGTCCTACTACAAAGAGAATTAAAGTAATTAATTGTACCCTGTGTGACGAGCCACCAACAAACTTGCGACCCTATAGTGAATTGCTTATGAATGAAACATAATAGTTCGAGTCATAGAGAAATCTCCATAAAATAATTGGCATGGTTTCGGAAACTTTAGGTCTGGCAAATCCGACAAGCTTCCTGACCTCAAGGCAGAATACCTCGAAGAGTAGATCCCCAGGTAAAGGATTTACGTCAGCCTGTCCACGTCCGGTATAGCAGCGTTGAGCCGAGCGCCTCCAGCGGGTGGGTAAAGAGCAGCGTTGAGCCGAGCGCCTCCAGCAGGTGGGTAAGGAGCAGCGTTGGAGCCGAGCGCCTCCAGCAGGTGAGGAAGGAGAAGCGTTGGAGCCGAGCGCTCCAGCAGGTGAGTAAGGAGCAGCGTTAATGCCGAGCGCCTCCAGCAGGTGAGTATCTATTGTTCTCTGGAAAATTCACGTTATCTTGCGTTTTAAATAGTTGAGAAATACGCAGTTGATGACGATTGAAGTATAGGGTACGAGGTCATAGAAAAGTCTGCTTATTGCTACCAACGCACGCTACAGTACACTTCCCAGCTACAGTCGGACGTCAAGAAGAACGGAAACTGCAGTGCCAATAATTTTTTCTTACGTCCTGCCCTTTATGTTAGGAATATAAATTAACTAAGCTCTTGACAGCCTTAAATCTACAAGGAGCTATAGCACAGTAAAATAAATCCGTCAGCACGCCTCACTAAACCTAGAAATTCGTACAATATGAAGATAAATGTCGTTTACATTAGTTACTGATTCAATTACTGCCGGAAAAATACTGCACTGATGGCAATGTTGATAACAACATTATAGTATCATTGCTATCATTACAATAATGAGAGAAATAAACTAATTATTGAAATGTTAACAAAGTAGGATATAACGGCCATATTTGGGCAATGCGTGTCTTCGTGCTTGCACATTTTGTCGTTTATGATATATATTAGAATGCCGGAAAAAGCAGTATTCTGACCAATTCAGACCAGAGTCCCGGTTGTACTGGGTCCAATTCCGCAGGATTTCGACCCCGCCACCCCTCTCCCTCCACCTCCGAGTTGGTACATGAAGTTACCATTCGCGCCAATTTTTTAACTATGTAGTACAACCGAGGTTTATTAACCTATCTGTTCGCTTTACAGTTATTATTAATCATTGCACTATTGTATGAAATAGAATTTCATTTCGTCTTAAACATTACAGTACGCGGGAATACGATATAGAAGGTGGCTTTCTTTATTACGGGTAATAAAAGTAGAAAACGCCGGCTACGACATTAATCTCGAAAAGCGCGTCTCAGAGGACCTGTATCATAAAAGCTCACCGCAGATATAAAACGATGTCGCTCCGCTGGAGCGCCCGTCATATGAATTTGTCAGGGATTATAAATTCTAAAATAATTTAATGTGAGGACGACCAAGCTCTTGGGTTCGGGGAATCAGTCATGGTGGGGGAAAGTTTAGGTCCCCCACAAAGGAGCCTACGCCTCCTCCCTTCGCTCTGATCCCCCCCTTTCCCCATGCCGTGCGGAGCAGCGTCCAACGGATTTTGGAGGAGGAGGGGAAGTCACTCAGTTGGGGAACGCGGGCGCGAACGGTCAGGTATCGACTCTGAGTAGCGAGGCTAGTATCGTACGATTAACATTTGGGCAAGGGACTTAGCCTAAACTGTGGCGTAGGCATCCCTTGATAATAACCGTAGGGCTTAATGTCCCGAGTTGTGTTTGATTGTAAGCTCCCAATCAATTGGCTCTGACTCCTGGGTTTTCTGTTTTATCCATGTGGGTTGTCTTGATCGTCAGTAATTATTGTTGTCCTGATCGTAAGTTAACCAATCAATCCTGGTTTGGCTCATCGAAGTCTGTTAACTCCTCATAGTCTGGTGTCTTGATTGTATGTCCACATTCGCTGGCTCGTATTGTAACTGGAGTGGCCTCCAGGTGAGGTGTTCATGAGTCATTGTCGATTCCGGTCGGGAAGCCTCGCCGGCGTTGCTCGAGCCATTCAGTATTCCCCAATATAAGTCTGGAATCTTCCCGCTGCCTCACTTTCCTTCTCAGTAAAATAGACTGGCCACAGCTGAAACGCGTGCCTGTTGATAGGGTCCGCTACCAAGGACGAATGTAGAGATAGGGGTGCACGTAAAGGCTAACGCTTGCGCGCCAACGTCACCCAGTGCGCGGGTTCACTAATTAACACATGTAATTTTAATTCGAAGCAATTAGCTTCTGGTGGCAGCGGACTACCGTCCTTCATTTAAATTTATCTTAACTTATCGTAAAGGAGCAGGAGGTGCGATTAATGCTCAGGGAAAGAAAATACCTCCCGACGACAAGAAAGAGTGACTAAAGCACGATTCATTCACTATAACCACTACAAGTACTTGGTAAGTAGATACTACAGCGGAATACCAAAGTTAACCTGCATTAAACCAATGTAATAAGTTATGACAACGACCGCTGGTGTTTGGCCATTCGACCCTCCATCTCGGCACTCAAAAATAGGGATTCTCTAACTTTTTTAACTTAATCGTAAACTAACTGATCTTGGCTACCCTAACCCAACCTAACCTAACTTAACCTAACCTACTTAACCTAACTTAAGTTAACTAAACCTAACCTAAATTACCCTAACCTAACCATGCTGTAGCTGCTCGGAGGTGGAGGGAGAGGGGTGGGCGGGTTTGAAATCCTGCGGCATTGGACTCTGTACGTCCCGGTTTTAGAAGCTCTCTATTTTTTTGAACTTTCCGAAGATTTTAAATCTGGATGCAGTCTTGTTGGGCGCTTGCCTTATATATGGTCCGGGTTTTTCTTCAACTTTTCGGTTTTTCTTTTAGCTCGGTGATACTTTCAGTGCTCAGATTTCTACCACATACGGATGCAAAAAAGATTACATTTTAATTTAGAGCTGAAAAGTCACTCCTATTCCCATAGAAAACTTTCTCCCTGTGAATTTTTTTTGTTTCGACAGTAAATTTCTTGGGGTAGTCGCATGCGTCATCGTTTATTGTTGGCCTCCAGTCGCTGTCCTGTTGAGTCTTCACTGACTGCTCTTTGTTTGAGATCTTTATGATGGTATTTCCCGCTATCGGTCGTCGGTGTTTCGCGGTGGGGTTAGAAAAATTTTCGAATCTCGTTTTATCCGGAGTTGTAGTCGTAGTGGGATATTTTTTGTTGTATTATTGTGGGAAATTTTTCCCACATACGCCTCGTGTAGCTTTTTATTTTGAGCCTGTAGTGTGGGCCGGTGGGATTCCTTGCATTTTGGTCGGGGTTGCAGCGGTGTGTAGCGGTGTGTGCTGTTCGGCTCCATCTCTTGCTGCCACGTGAGTTTGTGTGGCCTGGTGGCTGTGTGGACGTGCGTCTTGTTCGCGATGTTTGCTGGTGACGTTGCTGTGCCGTAATTTGCCACTGACCTTCGACCTCCTACTACCTTGCTGCTACTTTCATCTTTTAACTGTTTTTTAGTTTGTGTGAATGGGATTTTTTTTCATTAAACTTTTGTTCGGGTTTTAAATTCTTAGACTCCTAAAGGTATTCGGTCTATTAAAAGTTAACTAATTGAGCTAAGGCCTATTATATTAAACTTTAGCTATAGGGCTACGGCCTACAGAATTGAAACTTTAAAATTTTGAAACTTTAAATTTATGAGGCTGCGGCTTGAATTTTGGCAGTGCCATTAATGATCGTGAATGATCATAATATAATTCAATCGTGAATTGAGCTGGTTATGAGGTGGGCTAACGCCTGCTCTGTGAACCTTCCAACGGTATTTTCTTCTGGGCTATGACTTGCACAAGTCGAATCATCTCCCTGCTATACTTTCTGCACCGCAATGCAACTTAACCTTGTGAAGTCTCTCTGTGAAGCAACGTTGGATGACTGAGCACCTCCTATTCGGGGCGTCGAACCAACACCAAATCTCATTTAATTATCAAGAGATCTCGAAGATCTTGTGATCCTAAACTGAATGTTAATCTTTTTATCGTTCTTTTTTTGCGAATTTCCCACTCCATATAAACTGAATTGAATAAATCTCAATTCGATTGAAATCAGCTCAATCATTCGTTTATTAGAATAGTTTTTCTACCCTTGAATATGGTGTGTGAGAATTTCTTGCAGTATAAAGTGGCAAAGAGTATTTCAAAGCAGAGATTACTTTTCTTTCGTTTGTTATGGAGAGTAGATGGGTACATTTTAACTTCATTGTGTTTTACTTTACCGGGAAATTTGGTTTATGTGGGTGAATTTTCGGAATTATTAGTGGTTATTTTTACTTTCAATTTTATCTGAGTTATTCAACGCTTCTGAAAAAAGCAACTGTATATTTCCAAACAGTTAATACACAAAATCTATTAAATCCACTGGATTTGGAACATTCCTTGAAATTAAGGTCCTAAATTGACAAATAAACCATAAGAAATAGACACAAGCAATGTCAAGTGTTAAAGATATTAAAATGAGAAATGAGAACAATATTAAAGATCTAGTATCCTGGATATTATCCTCTAGGTACGAAAATTTGGGCTGATTAATACCCTAAATACTAATGAAGAATACCATGAAGGACCGTCTCTCATTACATTCACTCATGATCTTGGGCTTCTCAGGGCAGCCATTGATGTTGATGAAAGTGTAATGGATGGAAGTCAATAATTATGCACCAGAAACGAAAACGTTGACAATCTCATAAAGTATCACCACATTATTTCTCAGATTTTTTAATGCCTAGTTAGTACCATTCTTTTGAATTTCAAAATTTTATAGTAGCTATATTACTTTCGCTTCTTTGAATCTTCACAAGTCAGCAGAGTCTACGACCTCTAGTGTGACGAGACAATTCCAAGGAGCAGGAATGAAGGTACAGGAAACATTTGTGCACCTCTACTCATTTCTAGTACTTGGGATAATAATAGATTTATTCGTATTGAAAGTAGAACAAGAAATATTTTTCAAAATATGGTGACTTTGCTGGAATTATGAAAAAATCTTACTATCAAACATTTAGAGATACTTATGAGCCTGTTTCATTCAAAGTTGGCTTGGTTCGTTTTAGTGACTCTAGCCAACACATTTGTCTCTCATCATGAGCAAATTTGATTGAGCTTATAGTCTATCGTATTCAAGGCTATGCTGTGCCGAAAATACGTTGATGGCACAGGTGAACTGTTGCTTGATCCAAGTCATATTGATTTATTTTTAGACTACTTAAACAGCAAGGATGGTTTAATTAAATTTACATGAGAAAAAAAAAACTACAAACTTAATTTCATCAATGCTAGAGTTGAAAAGATCGGTTGATGTGTTCTACAGGTAAACTGATGTGTTCTACAGGTAAACAAGCACTGGAATAGAAATAAAATATATGTCATGAATTGGGACTTGATGAGCAATTTTGCAGCTCGTTTTCTCGACAGATCTTCAATCTTTGTTCAACGAATGACGTTTCTACAAATTATCTTTATAGCATATTAACATCGCTATTTTTGCTAAAAACCCTTTCAATTTAGGCTAATTGAAAACATTTTTCTGTAGAAGGTTTAATCAAAACCGGTTAGTAAAACAGTAAATTTTAATGTTCTAAAGCAAACATTGCACTTATAAATGTTATGTGTCAACTTTTCAAAATCACCACGTAGCTAAAGAACTTAAACATCTCATATCAAGATACTATCCACAAACTAATCTCACAATAATTTTTCGTTATAAACTCAATATTGCTAGATATTCCGCTTTAGTGACAGAATACCTGTACTTCTTGGAAGCGGCGTTGTCAGTGTAATACCAGTGCAGTATGTGTAATGCTACACATTGGATTAGACTCCTCGCAATTTGGAAATTCGCGTTACAGAAAATGAAGGGCTGTACACCCGTACTTGTAGGGTATTAACTATTAGTTTGAACAGCAGTATAAAGACCATTCTCTTGCAACCAACATGAAAACGACATAAAATCATAAGTCACTGCAGTTGAGAGGATGTTAAACTATTAAAAAGCACATGCCAAATTAAAACAACTTTGAATAAAACATACTCATCTACACGTCTCACAGTTGTAGATTAGGACTTTTTCTAATTTTGAAATTTTCACTAATGTTCAGAATTTAATCTGGAATTCACGTGCAATCCTTTCAAGTCTGTTTTAATTCCAGATACTGAAAATGAGCAGAGCTGTACTGGAAAACTTTTCTTTTTAACAAAGACTTGTTTTAGAAAGTTTTTTTCACTCACCTTGAAAATGGTTTTGTCACGAGACGTAAGTTTGTGCATGTCTGCGTATGAAAAGCATTTAAACCTCAGATTTTAGTCAGAGAGGAAACGAAACGAAGAATACCCAGATGAAAGGTACACAGGAATAGAAAAGAAAGGATAGAGGAAGATAGAAACAGTGAGTGTTCTACGTATTTCTACCGCAGTGCACCTAGAATCAACACGTGATAATGACAACCGCAATTAAGATCATTTTCAATGAATTTTATGAGTGAACACATTAGTTACTGAGAGCTGAGTTCAAAACGGCGCTGGACACAGATTCACGTTAACGGGCAACCATTCACGTAAATAGAGAAATAATTAAAATGCACTGCACTTATGACTCACAACAAAAATAATTCCGATGAAGACAGAGAATCTCAACCAATACATGAAGATCGCACCCGCGACTGTAATTACTCACAAAATGAGACAGAGCAATTATTTTGGTGAACCGATACAATTTGTTACACAACAAAACACGCATGTTGAATCCTAGCAATACTGGATGTCATTACGTTGTACGTTTCCACGTACAATCGTTTAAATACATAATTAGCACAAACCCCAATTGGAGCGCAAATATGCAGAGTGGCCTAACCCACAAAATCCTGAATTTTCGAGCAGCGATAAGCAAAGTGGGATAAGCGACAGCGTTTCGCAAATGTACTGAACAAGGAATTGCTCAGTCGTTTATGCCACTCTGGCGCAAACAAAAGAGTGGGGCTTCCTGTCCGGCTGGGGCATAATTGCAGCAGCAGTTGCATGTTACCATGACAACGATGAGCTGTTGCATCACAGTTCAGAGTTGCATCATGCTTGCACTGCATTAGTTTGACGGCAAGCTCATTAGCATTGCTGCTGAAATTGGTACGCTCGTAAACATTTGGTACGTTCTGTTCCAAATATCACTTTGTTGTAATTGTTGTTCAACGTTAGACTGAAGCGGCGAATTTTGGTTCGTTTCAAAAACTTTTATAATATGTTTAAGAAATTAGACCCTACCAATTAATATTAGCCTATTTTTGGCAATTACTAAACTTTTCATGTTAATGGGAGGTAAATTAAACGGAATGTGTGATCAAATAAAGTTATGCATCGCGTTTAATACCAGTTAGTAGTTTAGAACTCATCGCATCGTCACCAGTGTAGGCTACACTTCTACATTCTAAAGTTTTATGTGCTTATTTGATATAAATATAGAGTGTTAATAATTTTAAGGCAATGCTAGTTTTTGATTTGCTAAAATTGCTTATCCATGACATCGTTTTGTTAACTCAGACTAACAATCATTTGAGTAATGAGTGTGCTTGAACTGTTCTGCACTCGTCGAGGATTGGTTCGTCTTTTGTAAGTTTGCTGTGGCTTATTCCCCGCCTAATTTACTGTCCCCTGTAAGTGAGATTGTGAGAGTCAGTCTAATTCAGTTACTGAGTGGAATGAGTTCCTCATTGTGTTTGGTCGCGCATTGATTTAAAACTAATGTTTTGTTACCTGTTATTGTTTCTCAATCAATAAGCGTTGAGAAATAATGAGCTTTAAGAAAGTGAATATTGAGTATTCTTCCAACAGTGAGGACAGTGATGTTCTGAGACAGAAACAAAAAGTTAAATATGAATGGAAAGTTTCATTGAAATTACAAACGGTTGAGAATTATTCATCGTGGCTACAAATCAGCGAACTTAACTCCAGCAAATGGTATTGCAAATTGTGCAATAATTATTGTGAGATAGCCGGCAGCTTACGTCAAGTAAAAAGACACGAGAGAACTGATGAGCATAAAAGCAATGCAAAGGTTGATGGCAAATTGATTAAAGATTTTATGAGAAGTAAACCGTCAGATCACCAAAACAAAGTGGCATCCGCAGAACTAAAATTGTGTGTCTTTATTGCCGAACATAACCCACCCATTGCTCTTTTAAATGATTTGCCTGTACTCATTTCTAAGATACGTTCTGACTCAAAATTAGTCAAAAACATCAAGAGCGCACAAACGAAAGCAAATGGCGTTTTTTCATATATAATAGATCTTGACTCCTGATGCTTTAAACAACCTGGTATATAAACTAAATGCGACGAAGTTCTCCCTTATCATTAACGAAACAACAGATGTTTCTATTTTCAAGTAACTTGCAGATCTTCTGGTTAACACTATTTTCCTATCTGCGTAAATTGCATTTTGAAAGTTTTTTTTTGCAGGTTCCAGAGAAGCGT
This sequence comes from Platorchestia sp. MABIK, assembly GCA_014220935.1. Taxonomy (NCBI): domain Eukaryota; kingdom Metazoa; phylum Arthropoda; class Malacostraca; order Amphipoda; family Talitridae; genus Platorchestia; species Platorchestia sp. MABIK. Next base: position 44,539 of record JACJUY010001498.1, on the reverse strand, counting down.
CACAACCATACCCCACTGAATATTCAGAATAGAAAACATTTCATTATACTATAAATGGCCACAGAACGTGCAGGGTAGTGTTTTGTTTTACACTAGGAATCTCACCATGGCGTGTAACTTATGTAATCAATCAGAAAGTGAAAGAAGGAATGGCTTTGCTAGATAAAAGAGGCAAGCATGTGCCTGTTAAAAAATATTTACCTGAGATGAAGAAAAACTGTCAACAATTCTTAGTAATTTCCCAAAGTACAAATCCCACTCCAGTGATACTCCTAAATTATATTTCAGTCCTGATCTTACATACCCAAAAATGCATTCGTTGTACAAGGAGAAAAATTCTGATCATCCCGTCAACTTATTCGTTTTCATGACAGAACTCAAAAAAATGCAACGTAGGAATACAGTTGCCAAAGAAAAAAACGTGTGCTAGATGAGATGAGTTCAAGATGAAAAATGAAGCAAACCTAGGTGTTGAAGAGAGAAGACGTAGCTAAAAAAAGTTCACAAGGAGCAGATTACACGTGTTGAACTTGCGCGCAAGGAACTAAAGGAAACAGAAGAGGAATGTCACCAGCTTAGTTCCCGCCTACTGTGCATTGCGTTTGACCAGGAGGAAACTCAGCCGATTCCTTACCTCAACATTTCTGTTGCTTTTTATACAAGGCAAATGTGGTTGCACAACCTCGGAATAAAGACATGACATGATAAG
>JACJUY010001498.1:13870-31720 GCA_014220935.1 Platorchestia sp. MABIK | reverse complement strand
GCAAGTACTACAATATCCTAAAAAAATATGCAAAACCCAAAAGCACAAATCAGTTGACAGAAAAAAAGACACAAATCAGTTGAAAATTCCCAAAATTAAAGTGTTTCTCAACAGTGCACTATGAATATTATAGCGGATATTATAGTGGATTTTATAAACAAAAAGTTTGATGGTTACTTTTCTACCAGCCCAAATCAAGAGCAAGAAAATGAGTACATTGCGTTTCAAGTTTACCGAAATTAATAACTTAGAAGAGGTGTATATTAACTGAGCGTTGAGTAAGTTACTAAAAAACATAAGGATATGAGCCTGCTCAATGTAAAGATAAGTACACTAAAAATGAGGATCGAAAACCATGAGAGCACAGAATTGATACAGGCGGCATCATGAAAGCGAAATCTGATTGATCGTGAAGCTGATATGAAGTCGGAGCTCATTGGCTGAGAGGATAAGAGCTCTGACGTCAGCGGAACGAGAGGACATTATTGGTCATATACCCTAAGCTCCAGAATCACAGCCACGGTATACCGTGATCACAGCAGCACAACTAACAGCAAAAACAAGGGCTCGCGCTTTCAAGGATTCCAAAGAAATCACTAACTCTACGGTAAGTAACAGAGAACATTAATTCGACTGCATAGCTTACCTGATGATGAAATGGGCTGCTGAGAATTTATAAGAGGCGAGGGTGAGAGGGCATTTTTTTCACGTCAGAAATTTTTGACTCAAATTCATCTATTAGCACCAGTTATGTTTTACGTTCTTGCAAATGATTGATTGTTTAAAAAGCTTCCTCACAGTTATCAGCAGGGTGTCAGCAAAAAGTAATTATGTACGTACCATAGAGTTTACGTTAGTAGTAAGTGATGTAACAATCATGCATCCTACAATATTATAATCGCATGATTTTCTGTGCATAATGCATTCCGTGATCAATTTTTTAATTTTCATTTCAGGCGGAGATTTCATTTCTTAAAGTGTAATTTTAGATTTATATGTATAACTTCTCATTTTAAATTTACTGAAAATTTATTACTGATCCGCTTAGACCCGTGTAGGTGTCGTATCATTCAAATGTCACACAGGCATAGTTAGTTTCGTTTGAAGTTGAGCTACCCTCGCTTTATGTTCTTACAAAAAACTAATGACATCTTTCGGTAGAATCAGTGCCGAGGAAAAATCATTTGTCATGTACTAATCGAATCTTATACATGGTGTTGCAAGAAGAATTGTCGTGACAACTTATACATGGCCAAAAAACGTCGAAAGATTAAATCCTCCAGTGGGCCCTATATTTTAGGTGCATCGATGATCGATTGTTGGCTGATCGATCATCGATCGTTGGCTGATCAATGATGATCGATCGTTGGCTAGCTCATAGAGGTTTCCATTTTACCTCGGAAGTTCAACTTTATTCCTGAAACGCAGACCGTTGAGCTCCGACTCAGCCATTCCTCGTCTTTGTCGTTTTTGCTTCTGTTGCTTTATTTTACATTTCCGGATGACCACGCAGTGAGGTCACTCTGGCAAGTGTCAAGTATGGTGGACTAGCCATGAATCGAAGGCCTGTGGTCGCCTTAATAAAGGCGTTTCTTTACATGGAGGTCAGCTATGACAAAATACAAAATTAAGTACTACTCTAGAAGAATCGAAAAATAAAGACAGAAAGATTTCACGAACCTGTTTTGTTACCCTAACAACGATGTTCGTTATTCAGAGTCTCGAAGTGTTGACAAATTTAGTATTCAATGACGAAATGGAACACCTGGCTCTGTGTCATGTGTCTCTACCACTCTAATTTAAATTGTGTTGAAAGATTATATACTGAATATTTCATCTGCTTCTATAAGATAGCTAATGTTGAATATTTTAGCATATCGCATGAACTGTGAAATAAAGCACGCAAGATTCTTGAGTGTTTTTCACGCTTAATTCAAGGCCACTACTCAGCCAAATCGTGTTTTTTCTTATCATTCATTCCTTATTTGTAGGAGTATCTCCTATGATCAACTAATCAGTTTCAATACTACGTTCTACCTCTAAAGAAATGTTTTAAAACTGCTGCATAACAACGTAAAATCCACTCAAAATTTATTATTTCTATTTATCATCAGTGAAGGCAGAAATTTCATATAGAAATCAACTCCCGCTATACCAGCGTACTATGAAGTTCGCAAATGCATTGAGCTTTCCGGTGCTCGGTATGGAAGCTTGAATGGAGAAAGCAGGCCTTGGGCGAACAGCTGAGCGCTGAGAGCTCTTCTTCTTGTCTCATTGTTAACACAAGGAACATTTGTAGGTGTAGATTAATATTTTCAACAATCTTCAAAATATGGTCGTTTTTTTTACCTATTGAGTGAACAAAGGGAAGAATTACTGACTTTAAATCATGTTTAGAAAAAACTTTTGCCTTAGCACAAAATTCATGAGTTGTGGTCGATGAGGGATTGACAATTAAACGTCAACTGTAGAGGTGAAACAATTCAAAGTAACATGCAATGAGTAACATCTTGGGCTTGAGTTATTTCGAATATTGTCTCTGAACAGCCAACACATATGTAGGCAATATGGTACCAGAGGGAAGTTCTTTTTACATGCAGAGAGCAACTGCACTTGAAAACGCGCAGCCTAGGTAAGATGCATTCAGTTTATCGTGATTTGTTGTTTTTTAATTTATTTCCCTCCATCACCGTGGTGCTTAATTTGGAGTCAGGCTTCTGATGGCGCCGACTACTCGCTTTAGATGAAAGGAAAAGGAACGAATACATCTGAACGCACAACGAACAATACGTGCAATTGCAGTTCAAGTAGATTTTTGAATTATGCACTTAATATTTTGCAGGTTTTCGTAAACAATGTCTAATATTTCAGTTGTATTTCTAGAAACCGCTGTTCCGTTCATCTCATATTTTTGTTCGTATTTCGCACTTTGGCGTACATTGTGTTGCATTCAACGAGAAAGCTGAATGTCAACATTTTAAACAAACGTATAATCGAAGTCAAAGCATTCTGCACACAGGAGGCTCAAGATACTTGACACAGACTTATTTATTAAGAATTTACACCGCAACAGTGTATAAGGTTATTTTGAAAAATGGTGATTGTGCAATAAGTGAGAGGTCCATTTACAGCATCTCGTCGCAAGGCATCTCGCCCCTCGAAATTTTGCAAGTTCTTCATCTTTTATCCAGGTCAGACCTGGTATTAATAGACGAGGCACCGCCCGACATCCAGTATTGAGGCCTTCCCGCATAACACCAAGCCACTCTGCCCATCAGATTCCGACCAATGCTGGAGTTATTGCAGGTCTGGTCTGGCCGCGAGTGCGTCGCTGCTGGCCTGTGTGAGGGACCGTTTGTTGAGAGGGTGACGCATCGAGCACTGAATGATTTGTTCCACAAAGTATGCGAGGCATTAAAACTATGAGGTCATCTTCGATTTAATATTAACTATTATAATATTCATGAGAATTAAACTTAAGGATCGGATATCCGCACACGTCTTCTGAAACACCTTAGGGTGTTTCCACACAAAACTTCTGCTATTGAACAAAAAGATTTTAAATGTCATTATTATAACCTATCTATATTTTTAACATTAATCTTTCAATGCACAGCTAGAGAATATGAACTTAAAATACACGCAACACATCATTTAATATTTTTACAGCGAAAATATGTCATATTGAAGCACTGGACACTTTGAGCTCTATTTCGTCTGATGCAAGATAAATGTTCTTATTTTTCAGTAAGGTGTGCTAGAAGCACGGGACATTACACTTGAGAATTTAATTCTTTAATTTTATTTGCAAACAAAAATGCTGAGAATAATATTTGTAATTTCCATTTCTACTAAATTTCGGCAAAATATCAGGGGATCCTTCATAAGCGAAGCATTTAAGTCAGCACATGCAATCTAAACCTGAGCTTAGAGCTACGGTGGTTGAGGTACTATTTTTGATCGAATACAAATTTAGTTCTGGCAACCGTAAACTTCTGTTCTTAATGACCACTATGGCCAATATTCATGAAACTCTTCTGTTCCATACAGACAGCCGTAGCGAGTTGTATAAACAAATGTAATAAATTCTAGACCGTATAACAAACATTCACTGTGGGTAATGGAAGCTGGAATAATTTTTTTTTCGTGGAACTTTTATGTTTAAATTTTCAAAAATTAGTTCAAAATATGAAAATTTCAGTCGCTGGACAACAATAAAATACGACCCTTAACAATCAACGACCATAAACCTTGTACAAGCATGCTCTCTCGGTTCAAAAAGCATCAAGAATCATCAGCAGAATCTTAACTTGGGATCCCAAGCTAATTTTATTCTTTGTTGTGTCAAATATTTTAGAGCATTAGCTATGGCTTGTGCATTTTCTCAAAATGTCTGTTAGAATTCAGGGACAAAATAATAATTTTTGTTAAACAAAGACCAGCTTAATTTTGACGTTTACTATCTACATGACCACAAAACTTTTCAAACATTTCCGCCCAGCAAATTGCTACAAAATTCGTTTTTCGACGTGTTTTTATCACTTCTAAATTTTCAAATCAATTTTCCAACATTCCTGTGTTCAATGAATATCGAAAACATGTTTACTCACTTGAACACACTTTTAATGCTCGAGCAGTATACGAAAAACCTAGTAGTTAGCAGTCAATAATTGTTGGTGTACCCATAAAAACCTTCATATTAACGACATAAATTAATTGTATGCAATGGAAACATTCGCCGACGAATATCGGGAAACGTAAATGTAAGGATAATGAGTAATTCCACTTAATACTATTGATGACGAAGCAAATATCAGAGACCACCCATTTTTCATGAATAAATCGAGCTAGCAATTCGACTGAATTGGGCCTTTCTACTGTTATTCTCGACTGTTGTACGTAGAATCACCTTTTCATTCGCTCAAGACAGGGACGCCTGACGTGAGGATATATTTTCTGTATCAATTGACTTTGGTAACTTAACTCAGGAGTGAAGAGCTCAAGCTCAATAAATTATTTCTGGACCGCGCCATGCATAACACAGACGATGAAGGCCGAGCGGTTCAAGATCGAGTGATTTACGTCACTTTAAATCTTTTAATTTGGTAAAAATTTTGTGCAAATATATTCGTAAAGTAGATATATTTCGGGAAACAAATATTAGCATAGGATAAATAACGTGATAACAAAGGATGAATAACGTGAAAATAAAGGATAAATAACGTGATAACTCTTCCTTAACCTCATTCCAGGTATCGTTCGTTTAAGCTGCTTTTAACCTATTGGCATGGGATTGCTAGCTGCAGTCTTTGTCTGTCCGCAGCGAGATAAGCATATTTTTCTTGGGAAGTTTGATTACTGTTCGTTCAACTCGAATTTACGTCTGTAGCTTCCAGCGATGTTAGCTTCCCTAGTCTGCCAGGAGCCGAGCTCTCTCCTCGCTATCATTTACCCTAATTTGTACAGTTCAATTAGTGTAATATCAGTGCAATGCTTCCATCCAACGATAGGATTCTACTTATTTTCCAGTAAATCATCAGTCTATGATTTTAGATGCCATATAGTTTCGTGAACGCTTACTTCGAATAGATTTACGTGCATTGTTCTTGTACCTGTCGCGGGAACAGTAATTGGATTTATTTTAATAAAATCGATCCAACCTAACAGTCTGCTTGAGGGGATGGTTCGGGGTGAAAAAAAAGTCTTTAAGTTCTTGATGGATGTTTCTGAGATATATTCCATCGGTGTCAAATGTTAGGATTATTTTTTTGTTCATGTGTTATTTTCGTAAATTTACCAAAATATGATTTTTTTTAACATTAACATGAAAAAATAGGTGTTGAGGAAAATTATTCTTCTCCTACAATTTTGAACTTACAGAACTAAAAAAATGTTTTATAGATAGCTAATTATCTTGCCTAGAGATCCGGTGCAAAAGTTTTTCGATAATTTGAGTTTTTAATTTAAGAATTTTTCTACAAAAAAACGACCATTTTTTTCGCTTTTTAGAATTATTTTGCTTATAATTTTAAAAATGAATTGAAATTAAAAAACTTCTGCACCGGATCTCTAGATCCTTTTAATCGCTATTGATTAATATGTTTGGCATTCCTGTACCTTCAAAACTGTGGGAGAAGAATCATATCAAAGGTCAAAAAGGTGAGTTTTCGGAGAGCCATTTTTCTAAACTTTGTTTTTTCTTTCTTTCCTAATTTTTGAACTGAGTTTCTTTTGAAATAAACTCCACTGGTTTTGCAGCTCTATTAGAGTTCTATCGATTGATATCAGCAATTCCTGCACCTTCAAAACTGTGAGGAAGGGTCCATAGCAAAAGTCAATAAATGCAAGTTTCAGGACAGCGTTTTTTTAGAATTTTCTTTTCATTACAACTAATTTTTTTCAAAATTGACTCTATTGCTTTGTAGCTCTTTTTAAGCCCTTTCGATTGATGTATTTGCCATTCCTGCAGCTTCAAAACTCCGGGAGGTGATTATATGTTTATACAGCAAGCTGGTGAGCATGACTTACTTCTTAAAGTGAGTACATTTTTATCGGTAAATACAGATACTATGTTAATGAAATAAACTATTCAGACACTTTCCCCTCGTAAACAAAGCAAGCCTATCAAGTACCAGTGTTTCTTTAGTAAAGTTTTAGAGTCTTCTACAAATCTATTTCACCGTATATACTAGGCTAAATATTATTCAAAAAATAAAATAGCAGATCTGAGTTCGATCGTAGCTCTATTTTGTGCAAAAAATCTTTCCAAGAAGCAAATTTACAATATTGAATAAAGGCGTTTGAAACAATATTTATAAATGGTATTAGATTGAATTATTCCGAAGAGAATTCCTTCTTTAAATTCTTATATACATTTTTAGCTCTTGAAAGAATTCTGATAAGGTTATTGGATGGAAGCGCTCTGGTAGTCTTAGATCTCGGTCTAAATAGAGCGCGGACTCTGAATGTTTGAATGGTTTGCTGTTCTATTTTGTCGCTCTCGCTATCAATGCCTACTTCACTGTATTCGCAATGGCTTATGGAAGCTTTCGGCTCTTTCACAAGTTTAACAAGAGATGAACGCTGTTACTTAGAAGGAATGTATCGATGTCGGGATGATTAATGTAGAGTAAATGTTATGGCTTCTCGTCACTTTCTCCCACGCTTCTTGGTAATATGTTAGGGACAGATCATACCAAATCCTTACAGGAATACTGACTTATGATTTATCGGAGTATTTTCGGTTCTTTCCACTAGAAAAGAATATTTTAAATGTGCCTGCACCACTGGAGGCTAACTTCAAATTCATGCGTGAATGAATTATATTTGAGAAAAATGTGTGATACACAAGTAGATCTCAGCTCCTGAAAATTAATTAATCAATAAGACATTATTAGAACAAAACTTGACCACCCGATGTTAAATAATAATAATATACTCAGTTAACGACAACTTCGGTTGAAGACAATTTAGTTGTCGCTTTGGTAATTTTATTAAAGTTAAATTTGTGGTTATACTATGATAACTTCGTAGTTATAACCAGTGACTTCAATTTCAGCCCACTAGTTCTTCTTCTCGTACAATATCGCATTCAAGGCAATATAATCAAGCGTCAGCTGAACCACCTCATCACCCATCACAAACAATGCAGTCCATAGATCTCTTCAGGTGGACTAATAATATTTTTGAGACCTGTTAACAGCAGTCACATCTTAGTTCCAATGAACATTCCCAAGAAATAAAGGTCTCATTTATTTATTTTGCTATTATTACTAAAGTGCCTCAATATTTCTCATTCCACACTCCCTTTCATAGTCATCACCACCATCACCGTTTTCACGATTTCAATAAACACAGACTCTTCGAAAGCAATTTTATTGAGGCACTGCTAATTTATTGCTCGGAACCAAGGAGTTCGGGACATAAAATTTTGACCGGCACTGCAGGTATCGTCGAAGGATTATCAAGAACTTCACTATATGAGGGTTGGCTAGGGTTCCCTAGTGGGGGTTCCAGCTACCCCCCCTCACTTTGGCCGAGCGCCTGACCCGTGCTAGAACCCCCCGTCAACAGAGAGTCTACGATATCAGCTCGGTGCACTCGTTCATTTATTTGTTCATCCAGGTTTATGATGGGTATCCGTTCCGATTTGATGGAGCATCTCTCTCCCACCTTTCCCAGAGCTAAGGTATACCGACTCATGAATCAAACTCCAGGTTAGAATCAGTTCTATCTGGTCTCTTTACACTCGACCTGATTCACCATTGAAAATACCCGAAGATGTTTATTTCCTTCACGAACTCCAGCATTTTACTGATTGGTCCTCAGCCACACAATAAGTTATTCGCATCAACATTTCCTCCGGCTCCCGATCTAAAAACTCGCTCTCTTGTCTGTTGCAGCGCGGTACATTCCTCGATGATTTGTTTTACAGTAAGAATCTCTATTCCACACCATCCGCAGATAGGTCATTGTCCAAGAGCCTCCGGATCATAGAGATAACTATGCGTTAGTACGACATGCTTCAGTTGTAGCCTGTTGATGACAACCTCTTCCTGTCGGCTCAATTTGCTGTCACTTTCCTTCCATCTTCCAGGGCTGGTTATGATAGCTCTCATGTCTCTTCGTTCTTGTTGCCACTCCAGGTTCCATATTTCGTATGTTACTTTCCTAATCACCGGGAACCAGTCGCTGTAATCAGTACAAATTCGGCCTGTCTTCCTGCCGCTGCCCTCGCCGCCAGGTCTGCGCGCTCATTCTCTGCTATGCCCACATGTGCTGGAACCCAACAAACAGCAAAATTTTTTCCGTTCTTGATAATATGATGCGTTTCCAAAATTATTTTTCTTAACAGTTGATTATTTTCTTTATAATTATCGATTATAATTATGCGCATTGCTTCGTTTGCGACGACATCGATTTCCTTCAGCGCCGCTACACTGGCAGAGCATATACTCGGCTCCAATAGTTAATTTTTGGACGGATGAGGGATCTGTATAATCTCAATAAAACTTCTTGGTCGGCACCCTAAGTAAAGGGCTGATACAGATTTCATTAGATTCAAATCATTTCTACATTTAGCTCTCGTCTGATGAATGCATGTTGCCCAGTTTAGTTTTCTATCCCAGTGAAGGCCAAGAAATTTAGTGCTTTCGACAGTTGGTATTGGTTTTCCTTCCAATTGTAACGTTGGAATGATTGCTGGTTCGGTCCCTTTAAAAAACGGCATTGTCGTAGTCTTCATTGAAGAGAATTTGAATCCGTTTTTCATTGCTCATTGAGTGACTTTATCTATGGTTGACTGTAGAGTTGTTTGTACTTTAGTTCTGTCGAAGTCTGCAAATGCGATGAGGAGATCGTCCACGAACAATGAACTAAACACTTCGGTAGGTATTTCTACGGCCAATGAGTTTTTGATTGCAATGAGGGTGACATAGAGGGTGCTTCCTTGTGGCGCACCTGTGGCAAGATCTTTTGGTGAGGGCATTTCTTCTCTGACATAGAGGGTGCTTCCTTGTGGCGCACCTGTGGCAAGATCTTTTGGTGAGGGCATTTCTTCTCCTACTTTAACACGAAATGTTCGATTACTGAGGAATTCTTTAACGAACTTAGGCAATCGGCTCCTCATACCAGCTTCTGCTAAATCTCTCATTATGCCGTAGCGCCTCGTTATATCACACGCCTTCTCTAGGTTAAAAACCACCTCCTTGACAAATTTATTTTTAGCCAGAGATTGTTGCATGTACGTATCTAGCCGAACAAGATTGTCTATAGTTGCTCGATGTCTTCTAAAGCCGCATTGTACATTGGAGGTTAGAATCAGTAAAAAGAACTTCTTTGTTTGTCGGCAAGTTCTTTGAAGTTTGTTGTTTGCAAGGCATTTCGCAAGCCGTTTGTCGATCATTTTTATTTGTTTTGCATAAACAGCTGGTTAACAAGATAGGTCCGTAGTTGATAGGGTTAGAGGGGTCCTTGCCGGTTTTTGGTATAGAGATTATTATAGCTTGTTTCCACGGCTGATACACGCATTCGGAAATCTATAACTTGTTATAAATTTTTAGCAGGTATTGGTGGGCGTTGGTCGGCAAGTTCTTGATCATAAGGTTACTGATGTTTTCCGGTCCAGGTGACGTGATCTTGTTGCTCTTGATACCAGATGACAACTCATGCATCGTGAAAGGTGTGTTTTACGATTCTTTGTTGCTCGTGAAGTCTATCGGGATCTGTTCAATTATTCGCTTGTATTCTAAAAATTGATTCGCGTAGTTGCTGTCGCTGGATATTGTCTTGAACGTCTCAGCAAGGTTTTCTGTGATGGCTTTCAGAGTGGAAAATTATATTCCTTCTTCGCTAAGCATTCTTATCTGCACTTTATGCTCCAAAAGTCCCGTTCGCTTATATGTCCTGTAGCACTTTCCCTTTCTCGCCAGGCTGCCTTGCAGTCCTCTGTCCATCATGGCTTTGCACAATACCGTCTTTTTTATACTTTGGAACCCACCATTCAGTAGCGTTACTAAGCCTCCTGTAAAGCTAGGCTAATGCTGTTTCTGGATCATCTGATATCTGAAGTTCCTGGACATCATTCCACGCCTCATCTTCTCGAAATCGCATCCAGTTACCCTTTCTGAAGCTCCACCCCTCTGCTTCAAGACGTCCGTCAGCCAGTCGCACTGATAAAGTTAACGTGATCGGAAAGTGGTCACTGCTTAAAACTGAAGGGAGTACTGCAAATTTTGGGTCCGGCGCAAAATCAGGGAAGGTTAGGGTAAGGTCAATTGCTGTTCTTGAAACATGGATAGCTGAGTTGTCGTTGATTAAGTTGAAGTTGCCTTTTGTAAGAAAATTTTGAATCGATCGTCCTCTGTGGTCAATGGTTTTGTTTTCCCATCACTATGATGGGCTTTGAAATCCCTCATCAGGATGACAGGTTTTGGGTTTTGGCATTGCTTCAATTGTATCAAACAGTTCTTCAAGGTTAATGTCTGCACTTGGTGGCAGGTATATACAGTTAGCGACGAAATTATTCGTACACCCCTCGTCTTTCAAAACTTTCTACAATTACTCAAAAACCATTTTTGCCACAGGCATAAGATTTTCACAAGGTGTGAAACACATATTAGTGACAATAATACGAAGTTTCTAGAACAAAACATAATTTTTGAAAAATTCAACAAGCTGAACTTCAGAAACATGATAAGACAAAATGATTCATACAATTGAGAACATTACATTTCAATGAGAAGTATTTACTGTTATACTTGTTTTATTGAATAAAATTCATGTCTAAAATGTTCTTCAACATTCTAGATGTGAGACCATTCTAGAAAATTGTGCCAGAGCTATAATGGGGAGCCAAAGAAGTAGAGCTTTGACATTCGTACACTTGCACCACGATGGGAAAAACTCAGGAACTCGGTGTGGACCTCAGACAGAAGATTATTGACAGCCACAAAGCTGGAAATAGTTATGGCGACATATCTAAGCGTTTGAGCATCCCAAGATCTACATGACAATCTGTTATAAAAAGTTTGGTACTGTAGAAACGTTACCTGGGCGTGGTCGCAAACAAAAAATCTCGGTGAGAACTTCTCGAAAACTGTGTAGTAAGGTCAACCAGTGCTTCCACTTTGGGGTAAAATATCCAATTTTAAGGTAATTATGTTTTGTCTAGGGTAGAGTTCAGGGTAACGCCAAATCCCATGATTTTAAGGGTAATTCGACTTCTATTCGGGTAGCATAGTAAAATTATAGGGTAATTGCCTGTTTTCATTACCAATATCAAGTTTGCTCTCTCAAGTACCACCATGTTCCTTATATAAGGCGTACCTTATGAACGTAAAGGAAACTTAATAAACTCCTATCTTGCTCTCATTTTCGTCTTTGTAAATTGGCAAATACAAATTAAAATAATCGTGGAATAGTGTTGTTTGCAATGGGTGTTTTTATTTTTCTATTTTAATTACGTAAATCAGTGCTGGTCAAAACACTTTGTAATGGGTGAAGGTTATGAAAAGTGGTTAGTGGGATGCACGACAAGTTGGGTCGTCATCCCGCATCCTTGTAACTCACTAAAGTGCTCATTCAGTGACCCATTAAATGGGTTAGGTAAAATGATGTGACATTTGTCTATGAACTCGTGTATTTTTTTTGGAAATTCATCAGAAATGGGATTTCTTTTTACAAAACATGGAAAAATGGGTGTTGCTGAAAATCCTACTTCTTCAATTTTAGAGTTCCAGAACTGGAAAAAGGTTTTCTAGATAGCTAATTGTTTTTTCTAGAGCGACACTGCAAAGGTTTTTGGATAATTTGATTTTTTTAATTTAAAATTTTTTCTCAAAAATCAACCACTGTTTTTAGTTTTTCGAATTATTTTGGTTATAATTTTCAACATGAATTTAAATTGAGAAAAGCTTTGCAGTGCTTCTCTAGATTGTTTCAACCGCTAGCGATTGATATATTTGTCATTTCTGTACCTTTAAAACTGTGGGAGAAGTAACCCTTCAAATGTCAAAACGGCAAGTTTTCACGACAGCCATTTTTCTTAAACTTTTTTTTTTTAACATAATTTTCGAACTAAGTCTTTTTTTAAAATGAACTCCACTGTTTTTGTAGCTCTATTTGAGTTCTATCGATTGATAGATTAGCCATTCCTGTACCTTTAAAACTGTGGGCAAGTAGCCATATCAGAGACAATAAATGAAAGTTTCAGAACTGAGTTTTTTTTTAATGTTATTTATTTTTGACAAACTGATTTTTTTTAAATCATCTCAATTGCTTTGTAGCTCCTTTTACACCATTTCGATTGATATATTTGGCATTTCTTAGCTTTAAAACTACGGGAGGTGATCATTTGTTTGCACAGCTAGCTAATTAGCTAACTCTGAGCAGCCGGACTCAAAACAAACACTCAGTTACATCATCATAATCTATCACTGAGTGTTAAAATGTCTCGTTTAAGCACGAAAGCATTTCAAGCAAGACCATGAATGAACTCTCTTGCTCTTCCTGTAGAGGAACGCTCAAAACTGACTCGAAATTAGGGGGGAAGTGGGAGGTCACGCTTGTGCTCGTCATCTACCCCGTCTAGGAGGCAAATCAATGCACGTACTTGAGAGCCAATGACATCATTGGAAGTGCAAGAAAAATCTCTGTCAAATGAGTTTATAAACGGGAAAACCTACCATTATCCGGAATTTGACCCCAACCATGCCCTTAAAAATAAACTCTCTATAGTTTGAAACCGTTTGAGAGGTGGAGCGCCTACTTTTTGTAAACATTATGGCCAATGAGCAAGTTTTGAACCTAAAGTGATGAATAGAAATAAAAGGTGCCTGAGAGTTGTAGGCGTATCCAATATGATCATACGTTTTGAGGGAAAGAATGGGTGGTTCTCGACTTTCTATGAGGAGAAATGCTCGCTAGGTAAAAATACAGTAGAATAAAAAGAAGAACCAGAGTAAAAACGTACAGTAAATTTATTGCAAACGTTTCGGAATTAAAATTCCGTCATCAGTGCTGAAGCAGGAGAAAAATTTGTCTATTAAAAACAGTTAAAATCATATGCATATTCCACAAATTTCTCTGAGTGTCTAAAAACCCTCAATTGTTCATTTATACACAAAGAATAGCATATTCCTAATTCACACAAGCACTCATGTACATGGTAATTCAGGTACACCAGTGAAACACACTATGCACACATACACACACACACACACACACACACACACACAAAACACACAGAATTACGTCAGTAGGTACGTGGGGGCAATTGATAACTTTAGGGCACTAATGTTTTTATTGAGGTTAGGTTTATGAGTGCATATGAAAAAGGACTCTAAAATTCTCCCCGTTTTCAGAAATGTTTGCAATAAATGTAATGTTCGTTTTTACTCTGGTTCTTCCGTGTATTCTACGAATAAGATTCTCAACGAATCGCCCTTTCGGAAATGTAAAAAACAGATAGTAGGAGTCAATGAAAAAGCTTGTGAGATAGAAATCGAGGTTCTTTTCTTTTATTCTTGGCACTAGGGCTTGCTAACGTAGGACTTCGATCTTTGGAGGAGCTACAGTTATGTGGCTGTCATGAAAGCATTTTTCGAAAATAATTGGCCGCGGCCGAAGTTCTTACTTGTAATTCAAAGGAGCAGACTGTGAGCCGTGAGTAACATCTGCTTCGCCTTATTCCTCAACGTAAAATATCTCCATATTCGGTTCAATTCGCGCCAATTGAGTAGACTGATTGCAAAAATCTTGAGAAAGTCAAAATTCTTCATTCAGTGCATAACATTGTAATGAATTCAATAATGATTGCCTTCGGCTTAACTCTGTTTTTAACACTACAAACGATGCGGCAAGGAAAACTGCATCTATTGGTCTAAAAAATGCAACTTACTGCGAGGAAAAGACTTTGCAAATCTTTACACCAACTTCTTTACTAACAAAGGCATAAACATGGCAGATCCGATCACAACTGATTCGAGTCAATATTTAAACTGCGTGAAGCCAAGCCGAGGCAACAATGGTTGGTTCTTTTCACGCCAACGAATGCCTCCTATGTTCATGACTGCATAAACAATTTTAAAAATAAATTACGTGGATTGAAACCATTCTCAGAGATATCATTAAAATACACTGCAGATTTTTCATCTACAATCCTCCCTGGTTTAATTATTCAGTTCTTTCTCTTTAGGTCACTAACCCAGACTGTCAAAAAATTGTAATTTTGTAAAAAGGTAAAATTGTAAAAGAGGTAAAACCAATATTAACAATTGTGCGCCAGTTTCCAGCTAATTTTAAGTGGGAGATTCGTTGAAATTGTTTACATGGTGTACTCTTACTTGGAACAAAAATGTATTCTTTTTTAACGAAACGTATATTTTTCCATTTAAAATGGCGAAAACGTAAGCCATTCTGAATCATCTGCAATGTCATAACTCAGATATGGACGAAGAAAAATTGTTTCTCCGTATTTCTAGATTTTTGTAGAACATTTGATAACATCATATTACTCTCGAAAAATTAAAAACAAAAGAAAAACAGTTTATCTCCAATAGAGATGATACAGAAACTCTTATTGGCTTTAAAAACATCTTAATATAAAGACCCATACTTAAAGTACTTACATCGGTATCTTAGTACCCACGTCAATAGTCAAAACATATTATTGAGAGAAAAGTATTCCATTGTGCGCGTAATCTAGTTTGACAATGTATGTAAATACAAGTACAAGTCAAAAGAAAAACAACGCATAGTACCAGCGACGATGCATGGCCGAAAACACTTTTACTTGCGCGCACTTGCATTAAAATACGAGCTTGGGGAATTAATGTTAGAAGTAAAATGGGTAGATTTAAATAAGTTAACGTTTAAGACTATGGGGTCAGTATTCGGAACTATTTTTTCAACTAGTCAACTAGTATGCCAATTAGAAAGCTCGGAGAAAATAAACTGTTTACATTTTTATATTTTCTACGTTGACAATGCTGGCACAAATAAGTTCACCGAAGTCAGAAACGTGAAAAGGATTGTTGCACAAAGCTTATCAAAATACTTACAAGTTAATTGGTGCAACAAGTGAGGATAACAACCTAAATAATGTTGTCATAATTTACTCACGAGCATAAGAAACGACAAATTGGCACACAAGACAACACAAACATTTTAGGACAGAAGGGAAGTCCCAATGTTACGACGTTAAAGGAATTGGTCATATGTGGCTTAAATCATACCTGACGAGTCGTGAACAATATGTTGAAATTGTTAACCCCGACTCGGAACTCCATCTTATTAGCCATGGCATTGAACTATGATCGGTTATATGACCTTTTCTCCTAAAAGTCAAATGCATGTCTTACACTCATCCAACTAAGTGATAGAAAGATTGAGAAAATTCAAATTATTCCTAGGAATATGCATGCATAAGAATCTGGCTCTCAGCGACCTTAATTATTATATTTGTTCTAAGATATTCAAATCAATTGCAATGTTAAATTGAATAAAAATGTGTTACCAAAAGACGCTCTAAAACACCGTATAGAATTTTATTCCGTCCATTTTTACACAATGGAATTGAAGCTTAGTACGGTAATAACAAAAAATTAAACGAATCTACTTTTTACTCTATTAGAAAATTCATTTGAGCTGTCAAAATCTTAAAATACAATACCCAAAAAATGATTTATTCGAACAATTAAATTTAACCTGTTAATCTCTATTGGCTTCCCATGAGCAATTTCATTTATAAAACTTTGAATGATGAAGGCGATAAAGATCTTAAGCATTTAGAATCTTTCTAAACTGGAAATTATGACCATTTAACCAGAATCCGAAGTAAATTCATACTCTCCTAAATAACAAAACCCGATCTCAGGATAGTTTTCCTTCCATTAGTACCATGGCGTGGAATTTGACACCACCTAATATTTGGGAGAAAAATTTGGTAGGTAGCATTTATGATAAGACTCGGATGTCATTTCTTCGTGGAGCGAGTTGTTGAAAAATAACTATCGCCTCGCCTATCGATGGTGCGAAATGATTAACGTATTACTCTGCAATGAAACTTATCCCAGCATATTTTTGAATATGCAGTTCTCGTATACGCCATAACCTAATATGAAAAATTAGAATACTATAGTTTTTCATCCCCTAACATTGAAAACTATCCGATCAGTCTAGAGTACGTTTAAGTTAGATGTTCTAAATTCAACGAAATTATAATCAGAGAACAGAGTTACTATAGCTTCCCTAGAAGTCACTACACTTAGTTGAGCCCTCACGTTCTCAACCAGTCCAACTTAGTAATAATTCTAAATAAAAGTTCTGTTGATATTTTACTCGGAGAAGAAATTACTCGAAAATTATTTAACTGATTTTGAAATAATGAATGCTACTCGGACAATAGGTTTCTTACTCAATACCATGCAGACGAAACGTGTCCAACCAGATACGTTTGGTTGACGAAGTTTTAAATCTTTCTGTTCATAAAGCAATTTTGTGTATTGCATTCATCATTCTTAGGCCGAGACCTTCGACGTGAAAAGCTCATCTACCAAAATATTTTAAAGAATTGAAAGTTATTCTAAATTCAATGAATGCAGTAGTGAAGCATGGAAAAATTCATTCCTAATGTTACAACCTCATGTTTCTGTAATTCTCTGTGTACAGGAACTTCTGACAGGATGAAGTAGTTGTGCTTGTTTAAGAAAATGAAACGAGGAATTTTGCTAAGTTACGACCCTGAGCTGCATTTCAGCCAGAAAACTGCCAGTCTCACTAAAATGCTTGGCAGCATGAGTTGTACGTTGAGTTGCAACTTTCCTCTGTCAAAGCTTGGGTATACCTTAAGGCAGCTCGTTCTCATAAAACACTTTAGCGAAACTTATCAAATACCCCCTCGCGCCATCCTGTCCTTGTCGCGGGGAGGGGGCTTGTGTGTTCAATGAAGCCCAAGGCTATGCTGTCCCAGGTTCAACCATGACAGACAGGCTTGGGCCGAGATCCAGACCAACTGGGATGGCAACACTGACAACCAAGCTGACAACTGGATACTCTACTGGACGCACAATGACCTCTTCTTGGATTTGATTGCAAGGCCGGCCGGGACCTAGACCCGACCTGCCGGCTTGATAGTCGAGCGCGGCGAGGGTTAGCCGATGGCCAGGTGGAGAGGCGAGGGGCGGTTTAAACTCCAGTGAGGCGCGGAAACGCCTCGGTGGTTAGTCAAGCGCAACAACCTGCTGCATCTGCTCGTGCCAGGAGCTATGCCTGTGCTTAGTGAGTGTGCCCGTCAGGACTGCGTGAGCCTGACAGAAGGGTTCCCCTTGTTGGCGGCCGCCCAAAGCTGGT
>JACJUY010001497.1:113271-142072 GCA_014220935.1 Platorchestia sp. MABIK | reverse complement strand
ATTATTATTATCAATCGGGCGATTGTTTAGTTTGAATTCAAACCGAAGTGTTGCAGTCCGTTTTTCCATATGACAGAGATGTGAAATGACGCGGCACATTTACCCTGAATTCTTTCACAGTTTTAAAGTTTTTTATATGCTCCAGAAACTTATTTTACAAAAGAGCTCCAGAAACTGAGAGAGCGTTTTGTCTCACGTCAGGTAAACGGTAACTAACAAAGACACCATTTCTCCAATATGCTTTTTTGTTCGAAATATTGAATGGAATTTTTTTTTACAACATCTGCATTACTCTGAGGGAGGTACAGAGATGAGGATACTTTACGAGCTTTTTGGATCATGAATCTGTCTGGTATGAGATCCACCCAAGTTTTCTTGAAAGAGGGGTTGCATGACCGCGTTTCTTGAAACTACGTTTGCATATCACTTTGGCTGCGTAGTTCGTACATTTTGTAATTTTTTTTCAAGATATGAAGGTATATCTCTGTTATATCTAAGTGTGAGCCTTGCATGGCAGGCGCCGCCGGATGCGCCGCCGGATTGCTCTTGGGTTCGGATAGGTCCGAAATGCCTAGACCGCAACCGCCGGAAGCTGGCCTGCGAAGTCCTTTATGGTGTCTTGCTACGCTTTGAATTTTACAAGCTACGGAAGATCTTTGTTTGACTTCCGGGCATTGCTAGTTTTAAGGAAGGTCTGTCACCGACGGAATCAGTACATTATTAGGAGCCTTGCTGTGCTTTTACCTTCCCTTGCTCCGTAGAAGTTTACGGCTTCTGATACTGTAGCTCCTACACTGGTAGTTTGAAGCTACCGCTGAAAATACATCAAGTAGTGTCGATAATACGACACTACAATCTCCCCAGACTAGACTTCAATAGTCCAAACATGACAATACAAGGTAACTAAAATACCGTATTAAACAAGTAAAATAACCAGGTTGAAGGTGCCTTCCAGTTTTTTCATATTGAAATTAGTTTGAACAGCATTGATGCTAGAGACTATTTGGTTTAGTTTTTCTTCAATTGTTCAGTTTGATCTTGTTGCAAACGCTCACTGTACCGTTTACTCGTATATGCAAGGATACAATCTAATTTCTGCTTATAATCGTCATCTTTCAACAGTACATACTTATTGCATTTGTCCGCTTTTCGTATTATAATCTCTTTGTTCGAACGCAAATTGAGGGCCCGGGGTTGAAATTGAGTTAAACCCTTCCTCGTACCAGTGCTTCTATTACGAGTACTCTCGGCTACTAATGTAGCGTCTAATAATAATAATAAACTCATTTAACGACAGCTTCGGTCACAGACTATTTAGCTGTCGCCCTGGTATTTCTACCAAAGATGTTTTTCATAGTTATAATAATATCAATTCAAAAGTCCATCAATAAAGGTAAGTCAATTACAAAACAAAATCAATGAGACATTCAAACTAGGTCGCAAGCAGAGCTCCGTTGCGCTTCGCTGCGTTTCACTGTGTTTCGTTGCGTTTAATTGCGTTTCGTTGCGTTTCATTGCGTTTCGTTGCGTTTTGTTTCGTTGCGTTGCGTTTCGTTTCGTTGCGTTTCGTTTCGTTGCATTTTGTTTCGTTGCGTTTGGTAAACAAAAACCTGTGTTATTTTAACAACAGGGAAGCCTACCTAACCGTTAGCTAGGGCCCTCACATTGTCCCCCTGGGAGCGCTAGTTCCCATAGATACAATAGTTGTATCCCCCTGAGGGGAGTCTAAGTTTGGTTCTATAGAAACAATTCCCTCACGATTTAAACTGAGAATATTCTGATACACCAACACCAACTGCAGCTGTTTCTTAATAGGATCAAATCGACTCTTAGTGCGGTAATACCAGCCTTGATTCAAAACTTCCATCTCATGCTCGTCAAGCACAACACCAGTCTAATTTAAAAACTTATCACATTTTTCTGGTAAAATTAAATTTCGATTGTTGAGCCGATTGAGCTTGCGAGAAAAAAATGCCAGGCTGCTTTCATCATCACGAGTGTTTGTATACTGTACAACTTCTTCAAATCCATGCAGGTAAAAGTTCTTCACGTGCTGACGTAAGAAACTTTTGGGGCAATATCGGGTTTGATGCGCTCACGGAAATTAAGAATTCCGATCCAACGAATCACTAAAGGAACACATTTAAAAACGTTTTACACGAATGACATTCCGCTCGCTGATGCGTTTTTTTCGAGATATGACAATAATTACGTTCAGATAGGAATAATATCATATGGTCGGTTCCTTAGTCACCGCTTTATTGGGTCACGCCCACTTTTCTGGCGGGAGACGCCCACTTCTTGGCGAGAAAATAAAAGCCTCGGTTTGGGTAAGTTAAGGTAAGCTATTTTAGGTTGATTTATGTTATTTTAGGCTAGTTTATTTAAATAATCTAACATAACCTACCCTAACCTCACCCATCGTTACGTCAATACCGTTTTACAGCATATTTACGTGTCCGTTCCTTCACTTTCATATACGAAGTTCCCATAACTTCAAAGTGGAATAATTCAAAAATTACGCATCGGCGAGCAGAATGTCATTCATGTAAAACGTTCTTCAATGTGTTCCTTTAGTGATTCTTGGGAACGGAATTCTTAATTTCCGTGAGAGCATTAAACCCGATATTGACCAACTTTTGTTGTTCGTAATAAAGAGCTGCTTGCAATTCATTCCTCAGAGTCCTCTTTTGCTGTAATTTATGAAAAAGGAAGTTCTTTATGAAGTCACGAGTCAATGTTGAGTGTCTTACCTTTTTATCATAGAGACGAACATCCTTATAGGTCGGGAGCAAGCCTTCTCGTAAACGCTCTTTTCTTTTTAACTTTTCAACTTTGCAAAATTGTTCTAGTTCCACACGTACCTCTATCTCTGGTGCTGTTAACATATATCTGGTGTGCGAGAACAACTAGTCTTCTACAATTTTAATCTTGTTGTACAAAATTTGTCCTATGTAGTCTTCTTTGCAGTGATTTGTATTTGAACATTTGTATTCAGTCTGATGTAGCTTTTAAGTTTTGGATTTACATTTGTTTATCAATGTGACTAAGTGTTCTTCTGTATTTGCAGCCTGATGACAATGTTCGAAACATCGAAGCGTTGACTTTTAGAGACTAACAGGTATAGAATTTTAACAATGGATTGTCCTTTTTAGTAAAAATGAGACGTGATGATCTTCGTAATTTAACACGTGTATAGAACTATAACAATGTTTGAGGAAGAAAAACATTAATTACCTGCATAGTACATCGCCCGTTGACTCTAGTGCTCCTCATCGATCACTGGGAGATTAAAAAACGTATAAGTCTAATAGAACAACTTTGATTCGACACGCAATTAAAAATGTCAGTTAGAAACAATCCTGAACATTTTTTTAATTTTTCAATGAGACAGGAATTAGCTTTCAATCAGAGACGAGAAATCGACTTGGCCGAGATGTTTAAATTTTGCGTCGGAATGAAACAACCGAGCTTTGCATTTGTAATTGTTTATTGAAGTACTAACAATACTCTTTAAAAATTGCACATCGTTGATCTTGTAATTTTTTTAACTCTGTGTATACGCACATAGCTACATATAACATAAATATTTGAATTATCATATTTATTTTACGACATTGACAGTTGCGCAATATTAGGACAGTAGGAAGTCCCGTTGCAGCGCGCGATCGGGTGAGATGCACAATATCCTGGTGATAATCGTGTAGGTGTCGCCGGTGAGTCAAGTTGAAAGGTCGTTCCGACTTCTACAATACAATATCTCCGGAGAACAGGTAGCAAAGTATCGGGAGTTTGTCCCAAAATTACGACAGTACAGCAATTTTCTACTGATGGGAACTCACTATTTCAGTTTCTGATTCTAAATCGATACTTAAAATGACTGGTTTTGTTTTGTGATTTTTGATTCAGTGCTTTGCTTTAGAAATAGTCAACCCCTTCTTGAAGGTTGAGGTAGAGATGTAAGGAGAGTAGAATTCTGAGCTACTCTCAGAAGAGTAGAATATTTTTAAGGAGAGTAGAATATTTGTAAGAATAGTAGAATATTTAAGGAGAGTATAATATTTCTGTTCAGGATTGATATTTCGATTTCACCACATCCACTAGATTAGAATAAATCTGACTTGAAATGTGAGAGGCTGACTGTTAATTTATTATTTCAAATTTATTTATTTATTACTTATTTATTATTTTTATTTTTTATTTAATTTATTTTTGGTAAAAAGATACCATTTTACTATCCTTGAACTTCTATCCTCTTCACTAAATTGATTGATCATAAGTTAACTTTAGTTTTCCTTACCACAACAAAGATGTTCAAAGAGAGGAAGGATGGAGGCCCCATTTGGTATTGAGTTAGGGAATGCGGAATCTATGCCCAAGTGTGTTCTCGCTCAGGATCCACCACGTTTCGAAACAGCCCGTTCAGAAGAAAGGTCAGAAAACAAGATAAAATTGAAATAGAAAGTTAGAGGTGCTGAAAACAGGACAGAAGTGAACCGAAAAAAAGAAGGTCATTCACACAACAAAAAAGATAATGTTTCGACAAAGTGATAGCTCACAAAACTCAATGTGGACCTCGCATTTTCCTCCTGGGAGTGCTAATTTACAGAGATACAGCACATAGTCGTATCTTCCCTGAGGGACTGGTCAACTTAATTCCATCATCACGGTGTAACAGCGGCAGTAGCCTGATCACAAATCAAGATGCCACAAGTTTAACAGTTGAGTTACTGACGTCACTAAATACGGTAGAAATACGGTCCAATGCAAAAGAACGTTGAGTACCCACTTATTCAAATGAGTTCTCTTGTACACCAGCTGCAGCTTTTATTACAACATCCTTTGTAAAGGTACAATAGATAATTACATACGCATCTGTTACACAAAAAACTGAACAGTATCAGTATTACACGTGCATCTGCCTGCAGCTTTAACTCACACAAACTTCTGCTGCACCTGCGTGCAGCTGACGTAAAGCGTGCAGCTGACGTACAGCGTGCAGCTGACGTACAACGTATAGCTGACGCACAACGTGTAGCTGTCGTACAGCGTGCAGCTGACACACAGCGTGCAGCTGACGTACAGCGTGTAGCTGACGTACAGCGTGCAGCTGACACACACAGCTTGCAGCAGACAAACAGCGTGCAGCAGACAAACAGCGTGCAGCAGACAAACAGCGTGCAGCAGACACACAGCGGGCAGCAGACACACAGCGTGCAGCAGACACACAGCGCGCAGCAGACACACAGCGGGCAGCTGACACACAGCGGGCAGCAGACACACAGGGGGCAGCTGACACACAGCGGGCAGCAGACACGCAGCGAGCAGCTGACACACAGTATACAGCTGCAACACAACTGTTTTACCATACACAAGTCCAGCTCACCACACACACGATACACTGGCCATACTCAGGAGTTGTTAATATATGTACATGGGTTTGAATAATATGAAGATAATGCAAAACATTGGAAAGCATTGATTGAACTTATATGGACTTATGCTGAATTTGTGCAGTGTTGAGTCGCTTGGAACTATCATATCCATAGCAACATTTCACACTTTTGACATGAAAATTTTTGATCGTTTCTTACTTCGAGTGACATGTTACCACAGGGTCCGGATCTAGTTTTGGCTTTGTGTTACATACAGACGTATAAGTTTGGTTTGAAGTGTTAGGCAGATGGCTGCTATATAGATTTGGTAACTACTTGTTAACCCTGCTATGAATGCAGCTGAGGACTGAGTCAATGTGTTTCTCAACTCTAGGTTTGATGTCAGAAGAAGTAACGACACAGACGTGGTCGGAGATCTCGTGCTATCTGCAATTCAAAACGGTGAAATTGAGTTAGCTCCTACAGAACGGGCTGCCCAGGATTATAAAAATCACAAAATATTTTCAGCTTTCCTGCCAAATGAGCGCATGAAAATATGCACTTTTTTATAGTTAGTTTCGATACGACAAGCCCATTTGGAATCGGCTCATGTTTTAAGATTGGACAATTTAACGGAAAGAACTACCGTACTCAAGCATTTTCTCGTAATAGCAGTAGGAGAGAGCCCTAATGTTATCACTGGAGCACATGACGCTCATAAGGCTGGGCATCGTGACACCATTTCCGTTCTCATGTTAATTTTTTTAAAAAACGGTCGCAAACAACATTATTGAGAAAATTTAGAAAAGTTCAACAAACTACGGAAAAAAGCTAAAATGGGCACTTTCGCTGAAATGTGCTTAAACAACAGCCCCATCTTTCGAGAGCTGTATCGCTATAACTGATTCTTCACATATACTTTCTAAGTTCATAGATTAAAAGTTTTCTGAAATATCTACAATAAAATGTAGGAATAGTAGTCATGATTCACAGCGGTGCAGCGTTTGTAGGAATCGAATTGTACCTCTGACAGTTTGCGAAGTCATAATGTCCAACATTGAGTGTTTTTCTGTTCGTTCATTGAACTGCGCCAGATATTTTTGTTACAGACGATTTTTAACGACCACGTGTTGTGTTGGACCAATATAAAATAGAAAATTGTGTGATATAACTTTACTTCACGTAACTCTTTTGCTTCAATGATGAAAGTGAGACCTCCCAACCCTGCTGATATTGCTGGAAAATGTGTAATTACGAAATTTCCATTGTTTAAATTGTGTTATCTGATGAGGCAGGTTAAGGTTGGGCCCTAACGAGCTCGACTACCCTGGATTTTTGTTTGTTGTATCTGGAATAATTTAGGGAGCTGAACTATTTCATGTGCGCATATGGCCGAAAAGTACCGCTGCAAGTATCCTAAGAATTTTCAATGCCCGATTGGCTTCGTTCCGTTGGAAATCAACGATAGATTGGAACTAACTTAGCCTCGTCCCTTCGATCCACCACAAATGGCTGGTGTGACGGCACGATTTTTATGAGCAGGCTTCGAGATAAAGGAGGTACTTGCTTTAGTCGATAATTATATTGAAATTTTTCCGGAGCAATGTTTGATTGTGATGAGCAGTCCAGTTTAGTTTCGTCAAGTCAGATAAGTCACACGAATCAAAGACTCTTAACTACTATGATTCGAGAATTCATCAGTAAATGTATTAATGGAAATGTTAGGAGCATTATATTCAATCATAAATTTTCCCCATTTCAAATGAATAAACTCAATGAATACTATTCATGTACACCAAAATTTTAACCCAGTTCTCGAAATCTTTTCAGTTCTGTCCTATGTACTTCTAAATATTTGCATGATCAGAAAATCTTCACACATATTGAACGTTGTCTGCGTGTTGTACTTAGTTTGGTTCCCCTAACTAGTGCTACGAAACTTGATCTTGTGATATTTTCAGGAATCCCTGAAAGTAGATCGTAATTTTGGAGGTAGGAGGAGTTATCGACTTTTTCAGTTATGAACTGCAAGGGTAATGGCAGTTTGCCGTACAAAAGTGCATGCAACGATAGTGCCACTCGTTATTTGATAATCGGTATCCAGTTCTGACGACAGTTCTGAAACTATGAAATTAGTCAATGAAGAGAAAAAGTCAGAGACACAATTGGAATCGTCCACTCTCAATGATCAGCCTTGAATTTACGTAAACAATCAATGAGGAACTATAGATGAATCGACATCACTCGCTTTCGTATAAGGTTTCATGTGTGATTTTTAAAACACATGGGAACGTAGAGAGATTCAAGCAATATATTATGGAGACTGCACACTAAAGAAGAAACGTGCTACGTAAGAATACCCCACTCATAGTTCATAGAAACTAGTTGTACATGAACACTGCATGTTCATAAAAGTTCATTTTTTGTAGAGGTTACTCGCTCATGAAGACTTGGTTGAAGCGCTTCTTCCAACGTTCATCGGACCTCAACGGCCGAAGTTTTCGTTTCGCTGCAAGGAAAGATATGATAGAAAATTTAATGTGGCTACGTTTGATGACTTAATGGTTACAATGAACGTAAACATAAGGACATCTCTACACAATTGCAAATACACCTTTGTTTATGAACGATATTTAGCCATGTAAACTTTAGATACACAAGTTTAAATTACAGAAAACCTGCGTGAGCATCAAACAAAAAAAAAAAAATTAGCAAAGAACAATCGATCAATTACGATTCAATAACAAACGTAATAAAAAAATGGGCGAGTTAAGCTCAGCCAAGGAAATCAGTTTCACTAAGCCAGTTCCATTTGTAAATTTCCAGCATTGAGTTATATCAAAGCGATTAGTTGTGTCGACTTTGTTTTTGTACGTAATTTGTAATAGACATTTTACATGGACATCAAGCTTTGATTTGATGAGAGAAACGGTAATGAAAATTTTTTACAGTGCTTGACCTGATTTTCGATAAAAGTTTCAAAATCATTCCTATATATCTCAATTTAGACGAAATAGCGAACTTGGATCGCATTTTTTTGGCTCGTTTTCTTTCTTTGTTTTGTATCTATTCTATTCACTTTGCAAGACGACACCAGACGGAGCAGAAAGCCATGGCGCAGCCAATGAAAATCCGGAATATTCTAGGCACATTTGAAAATCTATTTAAGAAGTCAATTTAAAAAATGTCCTAGGTTCTTATATTTTGATAGGCACGAAGTAGAATAATCAAAATGAGTAAGGCAGGTAGAAAACGTGACTGATCGATTGATCTACCGAAATACAGAACTAAACGTCTTCGTCAAGCAAACCCAAGGCTTCCAGCTGCGAACATGAAAAATGAAATTGATGATCAGCAAATCCTAAGCTCGTTTAGCCCATGCGGGTAGAAGACGTCATCGTGAAGCAGAGCTACTTGGGTAAAAACAGAGAGAAGTTAGTGTTTCTCAAAATAATTGACGTATTGTCGTGCAATGACTGAAAAAAATACATCGACGAAATAAAAGCGGAATAAAGGAAAGTTGTCGGAGGGACCCATCGAAGTAGAGTGTGCTTAGTTCGGACGAAATAAAGTTTGCTAGATGTACAGTTGGTGTTAAGTTCAAGCCGAATACCAAACTCCCCAGTGAAGCATGGTGAAGGAAGCAGCGTTTCCCTCACAGCGCCTTCAGTACTACTAAGATGGGTCCTTTATGTCGCGTTCAGGGCACAATTGACCGTCATCAGAGCGAAGCAATACTTGACACAACGAAATACAGATAAGTACGGTACACGATTTAGGTAGGAAATTGTATTCTTCAACAGGATAGAGACCGAAACAAACAACGCAACAGGTCACGTAATCATATTGCGCACTTGGGCAGTCACCTTAAGCGTTTTGATCAGTCAGCTCAATATCTGGTTTGATTATTGTATAATGTTGAATCTTTTGAGCAGAGCTTGTGAAACGTTGAAAAAAAATTAGCCCGAAAAACGGACGACAAGTTACGAGCGAGGTGTATCGGACGAGCGGAAATCTCAGGTGACTACAACTGTCGTTTAATTGAATTCCGAGACAATTCAATAAATATTGAGTCAGGAAAACTAACCACCTACTTGTTATTTCGTTACTATTTCCTGTCTTTTTCTAGAGTTTTAATGGATCTCTCTATCAGTTCAATATTTGTTACTGAGTGATGCACGAAAAAAGTCTTGAAACAGTATTTTTTCATGCATGTTTATGAATATTCTTTTCTGAACATTAAACATTCTATTTTACTCAACTATTCGGCATGTCTCTGAAATGTTTACAGCGCGTTACATTGAAAAACATAAAAGATAACAGATTTATGCTTGCTGCTGCATGTTAAAATCCCATGAAAAAATCGCTTCCTATCAGTGATATCCAACTTAACACTAACGCTGTTAAGTCAGGCTTGCATTAATAATGTGTGTAAACTTCTTGCAAAATTCTTGAAAAATTAGAAAAAGAGTTAGATTAAAAAAGTGATGAATGAATTTAAAAAAGTAGATTGTGAAGTTACCTTCCAGAGCATGATTATCTTACGCAATGACTTCTTGAATTATGATAGTGAAATATTCTCCAAGACGAAGTAAACTAAGCCTCACTCGTAGCTCAAGCGGCATGGGCAACTCAAGTGTCAGGTGCAAACCAAGCTTCTCAAGCAACCATAGCTATCATATACAAAACAAACTTCTAGAACAATACTTTACTTAAACCCTAGTTTCATGTGCATCCCACGCTTCACGTGCAGCCCCCGCTTCACGTGCAGCCCAAGCTTCACGTGCAACCCATGCTTCTTGTGCAACCCACGCTTTAGGTGCAACCCAAGCTTCACGTGCAACCCCAGTCTCACGGAGATCTAGCGGGGGTCCAGCGAGGACGTAGACCTTCCTTAGCTCGGCCTGGGGGCCGACCTTATTACGCCGCTTGCTTTCGTACACCTTTGGAACAACGAGAATGAGCAACACGTCCAGAAGGTACTCGAGTAGTTCAAAGAAGCTGATGATCGAGAAGCCGATGAAGAGGGCCAGACTGCCGCCGAGGTTGGCCACCAACGTGAAGCACTGGGTGGTTGCGCAAAAAAAATAGAAGAATAGAAACAGATTTAACTTGCATTTGTAAAATGAGGGACAATATAGAAAATGCAAAGAAGCGCTCAAGAAGATTCGCACCTTTAGGTTTTTAGCTTATTTTCAAAGTATAATTATTTCTTCAAGTTTAAAATCGCCACATACATATCTCAAAAGGCCTGTTATTGATACATTCAAGTCAGTTTTGGGAAGCTGGAAAATATAAAAAAAAATCAGAAATTTATTGGAGAAGTAACTTTATTGCAATTAGAAAATTGTAAAAATTATAAATTTTGGGGTATGAAAATCAGACGTTATAAAAACACGCGCACCGTGTTTGACCATCAGTTATAAGCCGGACAGCACTGGAGAAGAATAGAAAATGTCCACAGATCTCGTTCGGGGCTGTGTGCTTTACGACTTCAAAGTAATTTTATCAGCGGCTGGATCTAGGCACCGCTTATGTCAAACGTTTGGAGATAGTTCTGTGAATGAACGTACTACGAGATGTTGGTTTCAAATATTCAAGTCGGGAGATTTGCTCCTCGTGATGAACCTCGCAGTGAACGACTACAGGTCTTGAATGATGGAGTCCTGAATGTGGCCATTGAACAGGACAGTAGTCTAACGTGTGGTGAACATGCAAGACAGTTCAATGTCTTCAGTTCAAGACTTCACCTGCACTTCCTACATAGGTAAGACGTTCAAACTGAGCAGGAGTGTTCCGCACACGCTGATGGAGGTCTACAAGAAACAACGAGTGGCAGCCTACGTATCGCTGCTTTCTCGCCCCCGTACCGCATCCTTAATCAATCGAGTGCTTACCAGTGATGAAAAGCAGGCTCTGGCCGAAACTCCACGTTTCAGACATTGGCTGTCACCACAGGATGCTGTCCCTCACACCACAAGACCGCCCATGCACCCACGAAAGATTACGCTTTGTGTCTGGTGGACAGGTCGTTAAGTGGTTCATTAAGAGCTGCTACTAACGGGCCAAACGGCCATGGGAGACTTATACTCGCAACAATTGGAACATGTTCAACAGGCATTGCGCCGGAAGGAGCCAGCGCTGGTGAATCGCAAAGGTGTACTTTTCCTCAATGACAACGCCAGGCCGCATGTCGCGCGAGTCGTCAGGGATACCATACAGCAACTTGGGTGGGAGACTTTGTGCCATTTGCGCCATCCGATTACCACCTCTTCCACTTTTTGAACAATCCTCTTCGAGGGAAATCCTTCGCCAATGAAGCAGATTTGCGCCAAGCCCTCATGGATTTCTTAGCATCCAAAACCCCCGAGTTTTACCGCAAATGAATTGAACAGCTTTGAGACACGTTCGCAGAAGGTGCTGAATGCCTATGGCGATTGCTGCGAAGACTAAATATAAGTTACACATGCTGTGAAGCGTTTTCTTTTTTCCTTTAAAATGGAAAGAACTTTTTTGGTTACCTTGTATTACATTGGGAGCCAGCAGGACGTTGAACATGCTTGACATCATTACTGTCAAACAAGAGACATTTGCTCTCATCGCTCCATAATACATTCTCATTCCAATTTGCAGTTCATTAAGAATTCTTGACAGAGGTGGCAATTCTCTTCGGAAATCATTACTCTCTTTTGGCTGCTTTTCTTCTGACAAACCTGTATTTTGGAATCACCTTCTCACTGTACTAATCGAAGTTGAAAGTTTACCATAACTAGCAAATGTGGCAAAAATATTCCCTCGTGTTATTCACGGGGTGAGCTTTCTTTTGTACTGAAATTAATGTTACCATGGTAGCTTTCCCTCTGCATTGTGTTAAGAAGTACGATGAACTTGCTAGCCTTCTCCTTCGACGAACTCCTCCGACTGTGTTGTTTGGTGGCTGTAGCGTTCTCGACACTTGTCAGTATGGGGCTTCGCCACCGGCTTGTTCATGAAGTAGACTACTGGAACTCTGGCAAGAGTTGTTTGCTTCCTTCTGAATGTCTAATTTGTTCAAATATATAGTTTTATTCGTCGGGCAGTTTGTGTAGCTTATCTATATTTC
This sequence comes from Platorchestia sp. MABIK, assembly GCA_014220935.1. Classification (NCBI taxonomy): domain Eukaryota; kingdom Metazoa; phylum Arthropoda; class Malacostraca; order Amphipoda; family Talitridae; genus Platorchestia; species Platorchestia sp. MABIK. Next base: position 129,595 of record JACJUY010001497.1, on the reverse strand, counting down.
AGTATTTTCTATCTAAAAATTGCTTTATCGTTGACTATATGTGAAAATGGCATTGCTCTTCACGTATTTTTCCTGAATTTCGCTCTCCCAATGATGGATAATGTGGATGGTCCTTGTCCGGACGCCACCCTTTTGATAATATCCCTATCTTTGGGATACCTGAGGGTTGTTAGTTGATCGATAAAAGCCGTATTTTTTGAAACTGGTTATTCCGTTGGAATCTTCTTGATATTCAGGGATAGGAGAGAACGCCAGATTTGCTGACTGATAAAGCCGTAATTTCTGAGGCTGATTATTCCGTTGGAATCTTCATGATGCTCAGCTTTCGGAGAAAAAGTCAGGTTTGCCGACCTTTATTTATTAATTTAATACTCGTCAACAGTTTTCTTTTCGTTGCTGCGAAAAGTTTCCATTATTTTTCGAATTTTCAGATTGCTGCTTGAAGAAGCTAATGCTGTAGCTGAGTAGCGAATAAGTCCAGCGGAAATGCGATTGAGCTAACAAGCTAACGAAAATTTGAAGATCGTGATAGAAGTACGTTTCACAAGTATCTATGATACGCGAGCTCAGTTTATTCTAAAGAAGCATCATTTTCCCTCCGTAGTACAGAGGCACCAGTCGACCTATCTTGGCGATGGCTAAACACCCAATTAGTTGGTTGACGAGAGTTAGTCACTCATATCAGGCTGGGTGGTAATTTGATGGTCCTTTTAGGTCTGACACTTTTCGATTTGTTCCTTTGAGGATAACTCAACGTTGAATTTACTTTCTCTTCCAAAACTTATGAATTTCAATGGCTATATCTCGACTTCCTGGGACTAGAAGTTTGTTTGAAGACGCTAAGGGCCCCATTTCCTTTGTATCTACTTGGCATCCGCCTGGTGTCTGCCTACAGCAGGTAACCAGAGTTGCCGAGTGAACAGCGTATTCCTACTGTTTGGTATTATAAGTCTGAGCTATTTTGCCAATTGTAATCAAATTTTCTGATTGTAAATTTGTTCATTGTTCCGTTCCTTTATTTGCTCTTTTCATATTATTTGTTATTTTGCCTAGTTTCTCCCGATCGGTCGGCGACTGTTGAAGGTGCTTTGGGCCACCCAGAGCCATTTTAAACTTGCGAATAAGCGACGGGAGTGCCAGCATAATGAGCAGTTAGATGCAGGTCGAGCGCTGTACGGACGAGGGGAAGAGCGGCCAGGTCTTAGGGGGGACATGGGTGCTACCCTAAATTTTAACTAGTAACTAATTTTTATTTTACTGGCACGCGATCTGCTACTCGTGAACGATAACTCTCCAGTCGGGTTTTAATCAGCCTGTACCTAACACAAGACATTCATAGCGAATTACTTGCGAGCGCAAACTTTAATTTTCGCCGTACAAAATCCTCATGGCATCGACTCCAAAAAGTTTCAGATTCGAACAGCTAAAAATGAAAAATAAAAGCTTGGTTCTGGGGTGTGGTTATGATTTTGCGCCTTTCAGTGATTTGATAAACTTCTGTTGTGTTTTCTCCATTTATGTAACATTTCATGACGGAATGTTTTGTGATGCTTTATGACTGCATTTTTTTCTAAACTGCTTCACCTATCGTTTTGTGCGAGATCATGATTGAATACGATAACAAAAGACTTTTATTCTCATTTCAAGGATTTTCCGCAAACTGTTCTTAGCTTGCCTGAAAATTACAGAGGTAGTCTCAGAAAACGTAAAAATTCAGAATACAATGAACAAAAAGCGAAAAAACTCATGTACAATAAAATTTTCATAAACTCTTCTTTTTTCAAAAGATCGCATTTTTGTTTGTTTTTTGAAGCAGAAATATCACTACAATCAGAATATCGTGGTTAGGTTTGATGTCGATTTGTTCACTGTTTACGCTTTTTCGAGTAAAAAACAAAGGGTGCATTTCTTTCGAGCGTTACTGTATGAACAATTTTTCCGTTTGATTGATGACTGGAAACAAGTGCGAGGCAATCGACTTTACGAATGCACTCTCATAGGGCAAAGATGTATTACATTGATCTAAACCATGATCCGACAAATCAAGCGTCAGTGAAGTGAAATGAAGTATGCCCATGAATTTTGAAGAGAAAATCGGTTTATAGGCTGAAAACTAAGCACTGAACAGAGAGAAGTGGCCACTTCATGCACATTTTACGAGGAGAAAGAAAGAACTGTTGAAACTATAAGGTGAAATTAGAGTCCATATCTGTTGATGATCTTGAAGCAAAGAGAATTTTATAGTTGTAGGATGAAATTTTTAATTAAATTTACTACTTTGTTACCTATAATGAATGCGCCCCAGAATTTGAATAAGATGAGAAACGAAGAGCGAGTACGTTGTTACAGTAACTCAGCAAAAAAATCTTAAGAGAACTTGTAACAGATGGACCACTTGGCCAGAATTGCTTAAACAAATTATTTTAAGCTTCACGATTTTTATTCGTGCATTTTGTTAAAAAATCCTTTTTTCGAGGCTGTCAAGCATGACTTTCCTACGGTTCATGATGCATCTTATTGACAATATTTCCTTGTCTTACTGCAACATTGCGGGTCTCAAAACTCTGATAACTCAGGAAACATTCTGGTCACTCTAAACATCAATTTCCAAGTATGATACTATCAATGTGTCGTTCCTCATTTATACGTTTTCGAGAAAGCTTTAAATGTTTCCAAAAGGGTTAAATGATGACCGAACTTCCTGAAATAGAGCGCACGTTTGCAGTTGCACTGCAGTCAGTCTCTGATGAAGTCCTCCGCAAATTGTGCAAGTTTAACTTGTTATGTAAGACGACTGGGCCATTCCTCACCGAGTAGAGAGCCACGTCCGCTTGTCTCTCGTAGCTGTTGTCTGCAACGTAGACGTGCAGGCGCACCGTCGACTCGTTGCAGCTTCTCAGGGTGTGGGAACGTGAATTAGAAATTTGCTAAAAACATACATGCAAACAGTTACACTTTTGTGCTTGGTGCACATGGTGTATTGTAGACAAATGCATTTGGGGCAGCCACACAATTTGGAGTTTTCTTCGTTTTGAATGCTTGCAGCACAACATTTAGCCTGATATTCACGACATGAGAAGAAATAAGAATTGGAATGTTTATTCTGACATTTTAACGACAAGATAGAAAGTTATTCAAATTGAAAATAGTGGAATTTTAACCGAGTGCCATATTGATCTACTTCATTCTACCCTCTTTTACGACAGAGTGAGTTTCTGAAAAATGACTAATTGAAATAGATTTAGAAAATTTTTTGTTGCAGCAACAAATAGACTTAACTTTTTTCGTGGGGAAAATAATAAGTATTCCGCTGACTTATCTGAAAGCTTTCACATACCTTCGTGTAAAGCTTGTAAAATAACTTTCAATTTTACAAATACTCGTTAATTTTAAACATGGAATGAATACTCATCGGAGCATTTGATTATGAGTTAAAATTCTAGTAATTCTACGAAAGAAAACATTTGCTGGTGGTATGTTGTAGATGGTGGTACCACCAAAAACTCACAAAAGTTCTGAAGTCAGTATTTTCGTTTGAATACGAAACCATCATAAAGTTTCACATGGAGGTTACATCTGTGCTTAAGTCTTTTTTATGTTCCCGGAAGTGTAGAGTTTTATGCTACAAAATAAGGAGAATTTAGTTTATTTAAAAAATTAAATAATTTACTTCAACTTTTTAAAGTTGATGTTAAATTTAAATTTGATTGATTGAACAAATTTCACGACACTAAATACAAACCTAATCTCACTGTCGCATACACGCTGCTTACTGTATTTTACAAGGAGGCAAAAATTATTAAGAAAGAAAAGAGTATTGACTACAGCAGCCGCAGAATATTCCAAACAGCTGGGAATGCACTTATATTTTCGTGCATACTTCGGAAAATCATGATCAATTTGGATGACTGGATGAAATCAGAGGAGCAAAAAATGTACTAATATGTGTTAGAAATTATTTCATAGTCATATTACTCAGTTTCGCAATTTTTTATGTAAAATGACTTCAGAGAATTTAAATATAACATACGACACCATACATACAGTATTAAATATCTGCATAGGACTGTTATGTTAAAATAAGTTATTAATATACATGTTATTTTTGTGTACTCTTTCCAGTGTCTAATGAAACTGAATTTGGCAGCTAGTTAGATCCAACGGTTGTAAAATAATGTTCGGAAAAATTCCTCAATAGAAGCCGAATGCGTACACGCATGGGATTACAGATGGCTCATCGAACTCATTTTGCTACAAAAGCAATGTTTGATGATTCATTTGAAATCTCAAAGGAATACGGGCGTTGCAATTTTAGCTAAGTTAGTAGTTGCAAAGCTTCAAAGTTTTTTCCAGGACCTACAGTACTTCTTTACTAGAAGCTGTTGCTTTCCCCGACATACCTGCACGGCGAATTGCATATGTCGTCCCCAGCGTTGATTTTCTTTATGTTTTGGAGGACGGTGAACATCGCCTTGTTGGGAAATGCCTCACTCACTTCGGTCGTGTACTGCGTCTCTCTGCGGGTAAGTATACCGGGTGTTGTGTAATTCGATCCACTTAAAAACGCTAAATAAAATGATTTTTAGGAGTGACAAAAATCTCAAAACCTGAAATGATTTCCTGAAAATCGTTTTATTGAACGTTTTTTCTGTACATGGTTAAAATCCGTGCATGGAATTACAGAACACCCTGTATAAGGCATGAGCCTCGCAGCTCTCACGACATTGCAACTCTTTGCACTGTAGCAGCATCACTGTCTATATCTGCATTGCAACAGACACTAACATGGGTTGTCTCCCCCAATAACGGATCACTAGACTGCCACATGACACAATACCGCACCAAGGACTGTCTCACTCGTCACTTCCCCATGGTCAAAACTGCCGTGGGTAAACCCATTTTCCTTTCTGTGTTTCTCCGGAACGTGAATGCGAGCTTATGTTCCTGTTCTACAGTCCCAGTTTCGGTGCAAATGTATAGGGGAAAATGGCGTTTTTTCACGAGGAACAACTCGTACTTTCATTTGAATCATGCACTATTGTCCTTAACGAAGATCATTTTACTTATGCGTTTCACATGTCTCGTTTGATAGTGAATAACCTGACCATTTTCATTGAAAGCATTGAAATATCTTGTTTCAACTTAATAGTGATCTGGCTTTATTTTTAATTACGAACAAAATTCGGGCTATGCAGTGTAATTTGAACGCATATTTAGCACGGTGTCTGTGGATTTCTGAATGGAATTTTTGTACTGCTCATAGACAGACGAATGATGTCCAAAACAATAGAGAATTCTTTGCAACATTTATTATTATTATAATTATTAAAGTTATTATTTTATTACCTAAACAAACACGAATAAATCAGCAGCGAAGTTTACACACTGCACTGTTCTAGAGACCGGAAATTTTGATGACGTGTGTTGAAGATTTGTTTTTTAAGAATGCTGTGATAGCAGACACATAATTGCTGTGCTTCGGCGAGCACTCACATCAAGGAAGATTGACGACTGAGGTCAGAATTTCAGGCAGTCTATAAATTCTTTGAATTCATTGCCAATAATTTCAATTTTACTGTATTTAATCGGCGGTCGTTAATGTTTGTTACCTGTTTAACTATTCTAAAAATTTGACAGTTTGTTATCCGAGCTTTGCATGCTCACAACTTGACAGTTTTTGTCAAGAACAGAAAAATCCCAAAATTCGAAAAGAACAAAATTTTGGCCAAGTGAAAAACTAAATATTTTCATTCAAATACTGCGGAAAGCAAATGCCTAGAGGAATTTCTAAGCCAAAAGTATTCGATATTTTACCTCAAATTTTACAAGCTGACACAGTTAGTTACCTGTCATGGTGTCAGTGGAAACACCGAGAATGCAACGCTGGGAGAAAATGAACTCGTACTTTCAATTTTTCCTGCCTTGGCAAAACCATGGTACTTTTGAAGAAAGCTTAAAATAATGTTTCAAGTCTACCAACATCAGTGACCTCTGCCTCTCAATACTAACGAATGACCTCTGATCCCCAACACTTACAAACAGTTGTATGGGCAGTCGCAGTTCAGTTTGTTGTTCGCAAAATCCAAGTACGTGTCCGAAATACATGCTCCTGCACAAAAAAAAAACAATCGATAAAATCTAAGAATTTTACGTCTTTCCACGTTTATTTACATGAAATTACTCTTTGCTTCAAGATGAGAAAATGTTTGCTACTTGACACACATATGTACGGACTTATGACCTCCCATTAATGTGTGTGTAACTTTCAGGCCGCCGTCACACCGAGACCAAATGGTAACGTTGCGTCATAATCATGTACAGTCAGCGACACTACTCGGTTTGTCTGGCTCCACGAAACCGTCAGATTTCAGCCTTAGTTTGGAACCAGTTTGGTCAAACTAAGGCTGAAATCTGATTGTTTCGTGGCCCTGGACAGACCGACTAGTGCGGCTGACTGTAGATGATTATGATGAAATGTCATCATTTGGTTTCCTTGTGACGGCGGCCTAAGAACGTGACCACGTCACTTACCATTGTCGTAATCGAAGGGATCGCAGACGCTGACGTTCCTGAAGCACTGGTCCAGTAGCTGGAAGGCTGGGTTGTCGCTCACCGAACACCCGCAGCGGCGGCGGTACTCTCGTTCCAGGCACAACTCCAGGCACAGCTGCAGCGGTTCAGGCAGCATGAGACGCAGCAGTCAGCAGATGCATGAGGATTGCTTCTTAATTAACTCTCGCACAACTATATATCATGATATCTGTGAATAGCTCTTATATTCAAACACTGCTTGTGTCTTGATTTTTTCATGTAGCTTATAAGTGTTACAGTTCAAAATTCATCAGTTGATTTAAATAATATGGCAGAAATCTATGTAAAATACTACATTGTGTACAAAATCATCTCAATTTACGAGCATGCATTTTCAGTGATCGTGAATTTTTTTCAGTCTGTAGACTTAGCGGTAATAGCAAAATGAAAGCCAACAGAGCGGAGTTGGTCAACTTAATTTTTCTGAACAATTACCGTGTGAGCTTGAAGAAAACATTACGTACATTTTGCGTGTAGTCGAAAGCTTCGTAGTTGGAACTTCGGCAGTTATCGTGGGGCCAGTCTAGATGTAGAACTTCTTTCTGCAACACAAACAAATGAAATAACTTTCGTGTTAAAATTTTGGTTGTTTTCCGCAACCAACTTGTAAATCTCAGCAACGGAGGAAAGAAGTATTGAATATTTTCGTCCCGGGAAGAAAATCCTTTCTGTGTCTTACGCGTAGTGTTAATGCATCAGTGGTATTTCTTGGATGAAAAAACTGAATTATAGTAAAATATTTCACCACCTAAAGAGTACCACATGATTTACGAAGTTCAATTTTCAAGTAAATTTGTAAATTTTTTGACCAGTCAACATAAGTACTCACCACCGCAAGACTTATGTTCATTCATTTTCTTTGCTTCACGTGGATATCGTCAATGTAGTACTTCTGCAAAGCGGCACATCAGCAGGACTCATTTAATACGCTTCTACGCGTTAATGAATGCCCCGTTTTGTGAGAACCATGTTCTAACAATAATTTCTAAATTTAATTGCTAATTTTCCTCCTGCTTAGCTATGATGATGACCTGGCATTTTATGCCAGTTAAGGTCGTAACATTCGTTTCGTCAGAGACATCCGGATATTTAACTTCTTAGCACAAGCTTAAAGTTATTGGTGGATGAGATTGATGGTTTCATTTATTTTGCTGCTACAAAGTAACTGGCTAAAAGTTGCTAAGGAGACGCTTCACTAGAATTGAGCTAAATTAAAATAAAAAAAAAACATTAATATTACCACATATCAACGGAACATAATTCTTACTTTTTTAACAGCGACAGAATAGGTGTTGCCAGGGGCGACGTTGAAGCCCTCGGTGGAGGGGAAGGGCGCCGTCCAGGGGGCGTGGACGACCACCCTGAGCCCCACCTCGGGGGACAGCAGCGACACGTAGTCTGCAGCGTGCACGCTCAGCGTCAGGCGCAGGCCAGACTGCCACCAAACAAAACGAAGAATTTCACATCTTCTCAATATACAATATACAGTATTAACCGTATCTTTAAAAAATGGGAAAATTAAATCTACAGCTTACCACGACTGACTGTAAGGAGATGTAAACGCTATTATTTGCAAACGCTGTCAAGACATGGCGTGTATTAACACTAATTAGTCAAGTAAGTTCAGAGCAAGTGTTTTATTTTATGAAAACGTTTCTCAAATTTCCTGTTTACAGGCTTGAATTTTGCGTTCTTTCTTAATTATTGCAATGTAAACGTGTGGTCGTGAATGTAATGAGGCATTTCTAATGAATATACTCCTTATAATAATTTCATGATTATCTATTCGAATGCGCTCGAAGTTGGGATCCATAACAGAAAAAATATGAATAAGATTTCAAAACTCAAAACTCTCAGACCGTTTCACGATTTTTTCAAGTAACCAGTCAAGTAATTATATCCATAGTACCCAGAGCAATTCATGTGACAATACTATGTAGCAAAATCGCCTTAAAGGTCGCACAGCAGTTGCTGGTCGCAGTTCCTCAAGCATATTGAACAAAGGAGTTAATTATGTAATAATTTTTCCCACAGAACTCGCACATTCATATTTTTGATGAAATTAAACAAAACCGCAGCTCTAGTAGCCAGCCAGACCTTGTGTCCTGTATACGCTAATGGCCTCAGGACGAAGCGTTTTGAAGTGTAGAATCTAATCATATATAAACATTGAAATTCTAGATGAAGAGGTTGAACATGAATAGAAAAATAAACTATTTGAATATAATGAATTCAATGATTATAAATGAAACAAAACGATTATTAAGTATTGTAAAGATGATTATTAAGGACATGGCTAATCAAGATGGCTCTGCGATGGTGAAAAGTTACGAGCGTACTAGAGTACAGACTAGTATAATTTAAGACAGCTTCACCTCTGGTAACTTTCTCCGACGGTACGTGAGGCATTGCAGTTGTTCCTAAACGTAATTACTGCTGTCAAACCTATAAATGCACATTATAAGTACATACTGCAGTTACATCATAAGTACGCGTAACAGGCTGACCACAGTATAAATTTCAGGCACATACATAATTTAAACACACTCTGCAGTTGCATCGTAACTGTTCTCAAGGTACCACACAATCATGGACTCGGCACGCTGCTGCATCATCTATACAGAGGACACTTTCGCTCTAGTGTGAGAAGCGCAGTTGCCTGCAGCCTGCCGTCGAATGTGAAATTAAGCCAAAAATTCAGCTCTGCAAGGGAAGTGAAAATGATGAAACATTAAAATTACGATTGTGTGTTTCACTAATGGAGGAATGTGGAGAATAACCTTAATATCCAGTTCATAAGGTGAATTATAAAGACAGCTTGAACTATAGTTCAAATTAGTGATGAATCGAACAACCACAACCGTAACCGTAACCACGTTACAATCGCATAAAATCATACAACCGCAACCGCATTGAGGTCGTGAAGTTCACCCACCCCACTACCACAACCGCGTTCTAAGATTTAGCGGTTGCGATTTTGTGAAATTCAAAATGTTATTTTTGCGCAACATACTAATTTCTGTGCCCAAAATTCTAGCATAAAGACACTAAGCCCCACAACGTCACTAACTACCCGCACAAAACAAAATACGAAAAATTGAGCGCAGTACGCTGTGGGGTCCACCAAAGAAGGCAGAATACTATGTTCTGTGACCTTTCTGTCGTCTGCAATCCGCAGTGCTGAGTGTTTGCTTATGTTCAGAACATCGAAATCTTTGTTTCGACCCATGGAAATGAGGAAAATAGCGGAAAAATATCAAAAAAGTAAGGCTGACCCTGATCAACCAAGCATTTCAAAGACCACACCATAAATGACACGATAGACACGATAAATGCATTTTTGAGCTCAAACGGCGAAGAGGAGGGTTCTCCTCGATCCAACCAGAAAACACAAAAAATTCTTGACAGGTAGCAAACTGAAAAGCGAATCACTTCAGCTGATGACCCGTTACAATGGTGGAGAAATAATCAAGAAAATCACAAGACACTCACACGGATTACAAGAACTTTGTTTTGCTTGCCCTCCAAGCAGCATCCCAAGAAAGCAGATTTTTAGTATCGAAAGAATTCGTTACGACGAAGGACGCATCAGCTTGAAAAACAAAAATGCAGCCAAACTTTTATTCCTAAAGTGCAATTTGCCAGTTATTAAATTTAATCTCGAAGTTGAAAATTATTGAACTAAACAAGTGGTAGGTGGGGTAAACATTGTGATGGGTCCACGTCTTTCCCACAACAAACACACTCAGTGCTTAATTCAGCTTTAATTTTCACTTTATTTCGTAGCAAATGCTAAAATTTATTACAATGTTCAAACTTATAATTGCAGAATATTTTTGTTTGCAAAAGTTCAACTTATCATTAGAATTATGCACATAGTGTGGCTGAATCGCACCTAAAATAATATTCAGGAAATAGCTAAGTGAGCTGGCTAAAGTTTTTTGACAACCACAACTGCAACCGCTGTTTTCAAAAATTTGGTAACCGCACGCACAACTGCAATCGCAGTCGACAAAAATTTTACAACCGCAGACAATAACCACAACGGCAGTTTTGAAACACTGACCACTTGATCCATTCCCAGCTCAAAGACACCAACATATTGAACAAAGGGGCTAATTATGTAATGAATTTCCACACAGAACTCTTATATTCATATTATTGATGAAATTCAACATAACCGCAGCTCTAGTAGCCAGCCACACCTTGTGTCCTGTATTCGCTGATGACCTCTGGACGAAGTGTTTCCTTTTGTCGGCGTTGGTGTAATTGGCCGAGTCTTCCGTAAGCAGATGTGGTGAGTTGAAGGTGTAGCACACGCCGAATTCTTCTGACGTCCAGCGGTAGAATTCTCTGACGGTAGAAAATCAAGTTATGTGTATTAGAGGCCATATTTTAGGCAGTTTATTGAATTATCAAAAAGTACATTTGCATGCATTGATTTGTGTAGAAGAGAAAGAATTAATCCAGAAAAATTCATTGAGATGGATCATTTTGTTCTATGTGGTTGTTTTCGGAAAAAATGGACAGAAAATTTAATTAACAATTTCTGTAGCCATAGAATATAATAAAAAAGTACAAAACTTAAGCAACACAAATAACGCAGTTCCCTGAAGTTATAATCGAAGCCAGCATCCATTTAATCGCCAAGTACTCATGAGTCTGTCAAAACTAATTGTTAGGTTATCCCTGCATGAGCTAAAATGATCTTTTGGTCCTGGAGGGATGACCAGGGAAACGATATCGCACTGATCCTTTTCATATGGACGTTTGCTTTGAACAGAACGCATGACATCACTTGCACATCGAACGTAATTCATCGAAATTTGCATTGGTGCTTGTACTATTGAAGAACATTTGTTCCTGCACTACTCTAAAATACTTGCTTGTGATAAAAATTCATGCCCCCAAAATAAAGAAATAGTGATGACAATCCATGACAAAATGCCATCAAAGACTGAAACTATTCATTCCTAACTCATAGAAATGTGAATTTTTTTTACCAAAGTTTTAAAGTTCTTGCAGACTAATGATTCATGCTTCCCGAAATCGTAATTAGTGAATTTGAGAAACGACAAATCGACAGGAAAAGGGAATTTTAAAAATGAATTTCTAGACGCAGAGAGATTTTTTGTTTTTCAACAGCGTCGCGATGCATTGCGTTAGCAGCGGGCGCTACTGAGAGGAGGAAAGAGTGATGTGTTCTACATGGGGAAAAACGTTTGCCACGGGAGAAACACGCAGAAAATACTGACAAAAATTTTATTTAAGCAAGATATGAAAGACAGATTTTATATTTTTGGAATCTCCCTTGCATCAAATTTTGTGAAATATTTCATTCCTCAATTCAGGCGATGCATTAAAAGTATTGTCATCGCAGAAAATGAAAATAAATATGTGAAAATGAAATTTTCGCTTCCCGAGAAGCACACCATTATCTTAATTTATCTGGGAGTGGCTCTTCGTGTTCACCAAACTTTAAAGAGTATCGCACTCCGTTCACTTACATACGAATCAGAAAAACGGACTACTCAGTTGCTAAAGAACAGCACACATCGCTGTCCTAACAGCCAGAAAAGAAGAAAAGAAAGAAAAACATTTATTTCCAATAAAGTACAAACATGAACTGTCGATACATTGGTTTTTAAAACACCTAAACCTAAAAGCATGCTTAATTGATAATAACACATTGGTATTGGGATACCCGTGTAAAATGTTGAATCAAAAAATGATTGACAGAAAAGCACATCAAAATGAGTTCCTTAGCTCTGCCTAATCTGATTTTGACAGTGCATTTGAATATAAGTTACCAAGAGAACACAATCCTCGTAACGCTTAGTTGAAAAATGTATTCGTTTGTGCGCATTTAAATTGAAATAAGAGCAAAAGTCGCGTTGAAATACCAAAACACAGAGACCCTTAATTGCTATTCATACATGGTTATCGTAATACCCATGTTAATTAAGTGTTGAGACTGATTTAGATCCTTAATTGCTATTCATACATGGTTATCGTAATACACATGAAAATTGTCGGAAACATGATTCGGAGAAAAGCACGAAAAAATATGCATTTAAAATACAGGTGACCAAGGAAAGCATAATCGAAGTGACGCATTGCTGAAAACCCTCTCGTTAGTGCGTACTCGTATTGAATTATGAGCAATTAGAACATAGGAACTAGTGATACGAGTGTGAGGGATTAATGTTAGAAGGAAAATGAGCAAAATGGATTTATTTTGCGTCTAGAACTATGAGGTAGGTAGTCGGGATTAGAGACAGTTTTTCATATGGACGCATCATCTACTGTGCCAAGTGGAGAGCTTCGGAAAGAACATAATCACAAAAAAGTTCACCGGATTCAAATAGATGAGAAGGATCGTTGTACAATACCAGCCATAACGTTTGCAACACTCCTGGGACAAAACGATAAAGTCAAAACTGGCTAAGATGAAATGAAACATTTTACAATAACACAAAAATTAAATTTCATATGCTACAAGCATTGGCACAAAAGAGTTCACTGGATTCAAATGAGAAGGATCGTTGTACAATACCAGCCATAACACTTGCAACACTCCTGGGACAAAACGAGAAAGACACAACTGGCTCGGATAAAATGAAATATTTTACAGTAACACAAAAATTAAATTTCATATGCTACTAGCATTGGCACAAAAGAGTTCACTGGATTCAAATGAGAAGGATCGTTGTACAATACCAGTCATAACATTTGCAACACTCCTGGGACAAAGCGGGAAAGTCAAAACAACCTAAAAGAGTGTGGCCAAAAGTATACTCAAAGAGTGTAAGGGACGGCATATTGTCACACAATATTAACTAAAGCATTTTTAGGGAGGGAATAAGTTCTACATGCATATATACACACACATACATATATGTATTTATCCAAACACATGTACACACATAGGAGCGTCACATGTGAGAACATACATGTACTTAATATTCGCATACAAGTAATCAAAATCCATATGCATAATACAGATATGTCTTGATTGTTGTATGATGTAATGTAAAGGTAAGATAAGTTGCACTAAAAATTTATGACTTTTTTTCGGGACGTACTGCAGCTTACACTTATTGTGTAGACGCAAGATAGCGAGATATTTTAGTTTTGAATTCCCTAAGTGTTTGAGGGGTTTTGATGCTCTGGGGAGTTTATTCCACAGTAAGGCGCCTGATACTGACAGAGCTTTCTGCCCGATGTTAGATGAACAGTATTTTATTAAGACATCACGTCTCCTATTCGGCCTTAGGTTGGTGACGGTAGGGGAATGGAATTTCACTACCTCAGCATTGCTATGAGGAAGATATAAAGAGGAGAATACGTACTTGGCTTACAGCACAAAGTAGTGCCTAACTATCAAAAAGTAGCACAAACCACAACTCTAACTATCAGAAAGCAACACCACAACTCTAACTATAGCTCCCACTGATTAGAATAAACTACTCACTTGTAATTGCAGTGGCGCCTATCAAAGCTACACGACTTGATGACCTGTTCAGCAGGCCGGCTGTAGTCATCAAGGACCTGCTTGTCCGGCACGATGGCTCCCAGAAGGTCGCTGAGGTCGCTGGTGCGACTGTCCTGCACCAGCGTCTCCAGTTGAGCCGCGTCCACCGCCGTCGCTGCGGGCAAGGAGAATGCTTTCCTCAAGTCATTCGTGAATGTTCTCAAATGAATTAAGTATACCAAAAATGAGTAGCATCCCGATTCATTTGAAGGAGGAATGCAGTCCATTTGAAATTATCGTCTGGTTCTACGAAATATTTGTTGAAAATTCAAGGAAAGTTCTTTTTCTCTCTCATAGGGCTATTGAAAATTTGGGTCTCACTTATTTAACACTTTCACCGCAATTGGTTTAACTGGAGTTCAATATTCAACTCAAATTTCAAGCTAATTGTAGTAAGCAATTTTGAAAATAGCAAATATTAATTGGATCATGGCTTCATTTAGCTTTATTGAAGTTTGGTGAAAAGTGAGCTGATGATTACTGATCGGTCAGCAGCATAATAAAAGTCCCCTCCGTGGCCACTGGGGGCCACATTTCAGTCACATCCGGCTTCAGCGATTCGACTTAGGTTTGCCGTGTGTCGTAGCCGTGTGGTTAAAGGACCCGCCCTTCAGTGTAGGTGTCGAGGGTTCGAATGTGGCGACTTTCTCCGTTGGGTATAGGGCAAAAATTCAAAGCACAATACCCCCCACTCTATATACCCAAGTGTTTGAAATGAGTACCGGGTCTTGACTGGGGGAAACTGACATAGTGTCCTGGTGTTAGTTATAAGCCATTTGAAAAAACAATGTACAAGGTGATGTGCATCAGGCTTGAATTGGAAATAAAGCATCCTTGGATGCCGATGTTTGTTGTTGCTGTTGTTGAGGTCAGAGGCGACTTAGAGTCCAATGAATGGAGGAGACGTTTATCTCTAGTGCCTTTGAACGTTTACGCCCTGGTGTCACATGAAAGGTTGTCGGTGATTCGATTATTCAAGTTTCGTTAACATTTTTCTAAACGCTCACTTGTGGTATGGTTGAAAGTCAATTGGTTGAACTTAACTCGGTTTCAGCGATTTGCGAAAATGAGGTCTCCTCTCTTGATACCGTTTCTATGTGTAACTTGTTTTTCACTATTCGAGGTGTCTGTGTTTATATCTATGTGTGCGTGAGTGAATAATAAGGATTGTTTATTTCTTATCCTGATAGTTTGACCATTTAAATTGAATTTCTAAGTGACCTTTAATTTTGCAAATTTTTTAATTATGAGTTTAGTTCTCATTTCATATAGACTTGTGAACCTCTACATGACGAGTTTTCATGATTCGTCCTAGTTCAGAAAGTCGACCTAAACTTCACGAGTCTTCGAACTTTCTCATTCGATTCTTTGATTTAAACTGCTATTGGGGACTTTTTAACTGTAATTTCCTGATTCCTTTTTCTCCTGTTTTTTTTTCAAGCTTAAAATGGATTTAATTCATGATAGCGGTCCACTTTAACATAAATGAGTCAATAAAAGTTGACTGAAAATCAAAAATACTGATAACATACGAATTTTATGCAGAAGTCGTCCATTCATCAGTGAATCTGTCTTACGGTTATTCCCTCCTTTTAGTATCTCACGACATCTGCCGTTTGGTTGAATCATTCCACTTACTACCGACGGTGGAGCTACAGCTGTCCGCCACATTTGTTATGAACCGTGCGTAAAATTCTATTTCTGTCTCATCGTAGTGTTTGCCTGCTAGTTATGAGCTCGCTTTCGTAGATCTAAGGGTGTAGGAAAGTTTCTTAAAAAACTAAAGAGTAATGAAAATCAATTGTTATATGTTTTAGTCGTGACTTTTATGATCTGTTGAATTTACTCGTGTGTGAAGTAATTTAAGGAATATTTAAACTTGTTTCTCAGATTGTGGTCATCGAGGTTTTTTGTGCCAGTTTCTGCCGTTGTTCCGACCCTACAGAGAGAGTTTCATGCATGCTGTAGTCCTAGTCGAGGATGCGTTCCTCATTCCCTTGAGGGAGTTAGAACACCTCACACCAGCTCATGCCACTCCTCACACCAGCTCATGTCACACCTCACACCAGCTCATGCCTCAGCTCACACCAGCTCATGCCACACCTCACACCAACTCATGCCTCACCTCACACCAGATCATGCCACACCTCACACCAGCTCATGCCTCACCTCACACCAGATCATGCCACACCTCACACC
>JACJUY010001497.1:97260-113171 GCA_014220935.1 Platorchestia sp. MABIK | reverse complement strand
AGCTCATGCCTCACCTCACACCAACTCATGCCTCACCTCACACCAGCTCTTGCCTCACCTCACACCAGCTCATGCCTCACCTCACACCAGCTCTTGCCTCACCTCGCTCTCCCCTGCGCAAGACCTCGGCGGCAGACGGGACGAGAGCCTCCTCCCAAGGTTTGTCTTGCATCTCTTCCAAGCTCCCGAAAAACGATGACTGTGGGCAGATTTTCAGTTTAAATTGAAAATTTACAAAATTTATTTGTATATCGAGCAATTTTAGCCTCATTTGTGAATAAATTTCAGTCCAAGTTGTTTGAAAGTCCAGATACCTAGATGCATTACATTTAATATTCATGTTGGTACATTATGGTGCTGCATTGCACTGCGATCCTCACGTTCAAAAATCAACGCGAGAGCAAAATGACGTATGCAACAGTTCCTATTGGCATGAATGAAACTAACCTTGATGACTTCACGCTTTTTACGGACGGAAATTACAGGCTTTAAAGTAGTAGGTTCAGAGCTTTCAGTATTTTTCGCAGTCGTGCTGGACTCCGTAACTGTTGTTGTCGTCGAACCATCACTAGTAGTTGTGGTATCAGAAGATTCTGTTGTAGATTCGGGAGGCTTCGTTTTATCACCTGCAGAATTTCCATTTGCATTTGCGGGACTTTTACCAGTCGTAGAAGTAGAATCTTTGGCCGATGTTTGTTCACTGGGCGACTGCGTCGTGGTAGTAGTGTCGGTGTCAGTTGCCGAGGTTTGGCCGCTTGTGGTGGTGGAGTCAGCCGTTGTCGACGTCGCGCTACCGCTAGTGCCAGTAGTTGTTGCATCGCTAGTTGTCCCACCACTGGTGGTACTGTCACTTGAAGCACTACTCGTACTGTCGCTAGCTGTTGAATCAGTAGTTGTGCTTGCGGCGGTTGGGGTAGTTGATGAATCACTGCCAGTTGAATTACTTGAATCATCAGTGGTTGTAGAATCAGTTGTCCCTCCACTGGTAGTGGAATCGCTCGTTTCTCCACTGCTAGTGGAATCAGTTGACTCTCCACTGCTGGTGGAATCAGTTGACTCTCCACTGCTAGTAGAATCAGTTGATTCTCCACTGCTGGTGGAATTAGTTGACTCTCCACTGCTGGTGGAATTAGTTGACTCTTCACTGCTGGTGGAATTAGTTGACTCTCCACTACTAGTAGAACTTCCACTGGTTGCCGTAGTTGTGTCGTCCGTTCCAGAACCACCTGTCCCAGAACCGCCTGCTCCAGAACCACCTGTTCCAGATCCGCCGGTCCCAGAGCTATCTGATCCATTCCCCCCACTGGTATTCGCAGGGCTTTCAGTGGTGCCAATGAGGACTGGCCAGTTGTAGTCTCCGATGTACTTGTTCGTGCAGTTGTAGGTGCTGCACGCCTCTGTGCGATGGTAACAACACGTCTTGGCTTAGTGTGAGGGGAATGATTTGCATGCGTGGAAATGTGCTGGCACTTATTCTTGGGCAAATGAGTGGGGAAGGGAGATGAGAGTAAAAAGGAATAAGGAAAAGAAGTGGGGAAGAAGCGGAGGAGAGTAATGAGAGATGAGTAGAGGAGAGGAGTGATAGAGAAGAGTAGATGAGAGGAGTAGGTTAGAAGAGGATGGGGGGGAGGAGACGAGTTCAGGCGATGAGTGAGGAAGACGAGTGGAGGACATGAGTGAGAAGTCTAGTATATTGGGGGATCCGAGTGGGGGAGTGGGAGAGGAGAACTGAGGAAAAAGAGGAAGAGAAAAGTGGGGGAAGAAGAATGGGGAGATGTTTGGGGATCATAGTGGTGGATATGAATGAGGGGGGAAGAGTGATGAACAGGAGTGAGTAAGAAGAGTCAGGGAGGAGAGGGGAGGAAGATTGAGGGAGAAGAGTGAAGGAAAAGAGTGGAGGATAAGAGCGGTGGATAACGGTGGGGGAGTGGAAGAATGAGGGAGAAGAATGTGAGAGAGGAGTGGGACAGTTGGATGAGGTCCTAATATCAAAATAAGATTCCTTAAATCTCGGAACTGTCGAGACTGCCCCAGCCCCGAGCTGTGAGAGCGTTACACTCTGTGAGTGGCAGGCAGTCATCCTCACATATAGAGGATTGCTCTGTTCCTCTTTTGGAGAGGTATTGAAATTTTATCTTAGCAGTTTCCCCGTTTCCTAAAATGAAGTAGGAAGGCTTAGAAATGATTTCTTGATCACTTTTCTATTGAGCTAAATTTGTGAAATCGTTTGTTGTCCAAAGTTGTGAGGAGCGTTAGCTGTTACTCTTGAGCACAAATACTGTCACCTCTATGAGCTCTTACAGAGGTGTCTCCATGGTGCTAACGACATTCAGCCATCATTTATCTCAATCCGGAGGAATAGGCGCTTCATGCTTTACGATCAAATTTTAGAAGAAACTGCACAGAAGTTTCTTCTCTTGAAATATTATTGTAATTTCAAATTAATGAATAATGATGTAATATCTACAGTTAACTTTTTCCCACACTCACCGTCTGCCAGGGAATCCTCACTCGGGTCCTGCAGTCCAGAACAAACTGGGGGAAAAGATGGAAGAGCGTTCAAAGCTGCGATGTACACTGAGGTGCGATGTGGTGGGTATTGTACACTGAATTGCCGAGTGTTGTACACTGCTGAGTGGTGTGTTGCACAGTGAAGTGCGGTGTGTTGTATATTGACTGAGGCGTATTGTACGGTGAAGTGTAGCGTGTGGTACAGTGAAGTGCGGTGTGTTGTACACTGATTAACCTCGCCGACAATGGAGTACGATACGAAGACATGTATGTCACGCTACCGTGATAATGAGGCACGGTAATTAATAATATAAAACATTAACTATCGGAAGAACATTGCCTAATTTAAAAAAATGCTTGAAATTTGAATAACGAAAAAAATTCGGATATAATCATTCCTCCTGGATTTATAAGCATGTGAAAAATTAAAAATGTCAGTATTGTAAGGGTATAGAGATCTGACAGAAATAGGGCTTGCTACGAACAATGAGATGAATGCAGCTTGGAGTTCTGCTGAAATATCACCTGGTTCCTGGTTTTGCTGCTGCAGCTGCACGAAGGCGCCGTAGGTGGTGTGTGCAGCGACGCTGCTCTCTTGCGTCAGGGGGTTGAGGTTGCAGAAGGTAACCGCAGGGTACGCTATTTTGCGCTCGTACCGCCTCTGTACATTAACATAGAAACAGATTTCACGAACTCGAAAATTACCTTGTATTTACTACTGCAAGGATAATTAACAGAGATACTCCTACAATTTCAGGTGTTTCTGAGATTGCTGAGTTCTTTCAACGGGATAATGATATTGGGATAGTTACAACTGTCGACAAAATGATGTACGCTGGAAAAGGTATTCGTTAGTGGATTTCTGAAATTAAATATAGGTGTGCTCCTCTTGAATAGCGCATCGTAGTTTTTTACGATGGAGAAAGCTTACAACTGTTAAAAATACTAACTACCTATTTTGTTATAGAATCATCCGCTCTGAGGAAACCAAGCGCCAGTGGAAAGGAAGAGCAAGAACCAAAAATTATTTCAGAGTGAAAGATTCACATGGCAAGCTCTCTAAAAAACGATAATAATTCTTTAAGGACAGTTTCTGGATTGAAAGTTAATGCTTTCTCCCTCCCGCACTTATTTAAAGTAAACAAGAAATCACGCCCGCGTCTCCTAAAACTGTAGAAAGTATCATGAGAAATAATGAGGAATATTCTTGTACCTACTTTGCATGCATATGTTCATCACACATAATGAATTTAAGACAAATTTGCAATTTTTTCGGCTAATGTGGATAACGTAAGCAACGTAATGTGATTTTACCATCAGATATCCTGTGTTTTGCCTTTGCAAAAGAATGTTTAATTGAGAGAGCGTGACCATGCTCGTTTAAACCAGAATCGGGAAAAAAGGCGAAAATTTTTATGAAATATAATGATAGCGCATCCCATATTTTGGGCCACGGATAGTAACATGAACATTATTTATTTAATTCTGGTCTCCGCGAAAAGAACTGTGTGATATGTGCTATCACTGATGAAAAAGGATGATTGTGTGATTTGAACAAACTATGAACAACAGAATTTTCCACAAAGAAGTCCATAGATTAGAAATGCTAGAATGTGGCAATTGTAGGTCAAATTATTGCAGTAAGT
Organism: Platorchestia sp. MABIK; assembly: GCA_014220935.1. NCBI lineage: Eukaryota > Metazoa > Arthropoda > Malacostraca > Amphipoda > Talitridae > Platorchestia > Platorchestia sp. MABIK. Next base: position 109,014 of record JACJUY010001497.1, on the reverse strand, counting down.
GGAGAATAAAGAAGAAATTGCGTCTAAATATTGAGTGCGATCTCTTTCCAACACCGGTGTCGCTAGCAGCTGCTTGGTTTGAGTTCGTCAGTAAACGGTTAATTAATGTCATAATTGAAATGACCTGGCCATCTTTATGACATCAGTGCATCATAACTAGAAGCAACGCAACTTTTGCCATCGCCTGAATGTTACAGATGCAGTAACGATGACATTTTAACGCAGAGAGTAAATTCCCAAATAAATTATTGTTTCTGTAAATTGGCTTGTGATAGAGATAGACCGAACACTGCCTCAACTTGATTTGCATCACTGAATAACAAATATTGATATTGTCTTGGCGAGCATACCGGGGCATTCTGTTTGCCCCTCGGCATGACACGCAGTAAATCAGGCGCAAAAGAGGCTCACGAATCTATATTTGACGGCCTGAACTGGGCGTGTCTACACCTCCAGCATCGATGAAATGAAGCACGCAAACACGACTTACGGTCGTCATCCACCATCGACTTGCTTGAATATTCATCACTTATTTATGTGAGTGGTCGTTTGTTTCGCTCCAAAAATGTGGCTGACATCTTGACGTTCAATCGATTGTGACTGTCCTCCCTTCTTAAGAACACATGACATCTGTACGATCAGAGGAAAAAGTACATCATTCTTCTCATTAAGGAAAAAGATGTAGGAAGTTCAAATGAGATATAGATCATAAAAATTGGGCTTCAAATAATATTAATTTAATTCCTTTATACTGACTTATAAACACCAAAATACAAATTCTAACTAAAATAGTTCTACAAGCCTCAGGAGATAGTTCAGGTTCATCGATTCCCTTTGAAGATTCACCGAATTTGTTCTGGTGGGGTTCAGTTAAGCTGCCTAGTCAGACGTTCATAATTTTTTACTGCATAAAAACACGGTAAAGTTTTTAGAGATCTATGAATGACAAGCTGGCCGCCTCAACCAAGTTAGTGAGTGTGTAGTTAGTGACGTCTGAATTGGTGTCTGTTGAGAGGCAGCGTGTTACTTGGGTATAATTTTACTTTATCCGAGCGAGTAGTTGACTGAAGGCAAGACAGGAAAAAGAGGATGGGGGCAGATATGGAGAAAGCTGGTTGAAAGCACAGTAAACCATTTAGAACTCGTATTAATTAAACTCATTAGAGAGTTCGAACCTGGTTTCTACACTCCCATCATCTCGAATTACAAACCTTTTTCCGATTTCAATGGATTTTCACGTAACCGAAAATTGCACAAGTCGACATACCATCAACTCTTGCACGCTCCACGTATTTAAGATAATCCTGGCATGTCAATACCTAGTGACATTCTCTGTGCACGGTGCGCGGAAAAGTCAGTGAGTTTTCTTAAATGTGTGAAGAAAAAACAAAGCGAGATTTAAATCCAGTGGATAGGCAACTAAAATTGTAGATCACGACGAATTATTTCGCAGTAATAACTCGTCTTTTGCCAGAGTTTTTGTTCTTCAAGCTTGTCTCCAGACACATGCAACAACTGCATCTCAATGATGGGATAGTTGCTTCTACAATACGTTCATGTATAAAATCATGTTGTTGATTTATTCAAACATTTTAATTAGGGGTCAAATAATATCAGTATTAACATTCAAAATTCAGAAATTTTCATAAGCTTTTTTCAAAATATTTTTACCTCATGTAAAAACATTTGAGTAATTATTCAGCAATCACATAGAAACGCCATCTTCATTGTTATTAACTGCATGTTAGAATATGTTTGACTGTTGTTTAAGTTTATTGCGGAGAGATGCTCAACATAAAACTGCTTAAAAGTTTGTTCGTTCCATTTCCTCCAGGTTATTGCACAGTAAACAAACTTATTCCTTCTCGATAGCGCGTGTGTGATATTAATTAAAGTGCAGCTGCAAAATTTTAACAAATAGCATGATCGCTTTTCGATGACTTTTTGAAGAATATCGAACGTGTTTGAATGTCGAATTATTGCCTTAGGATAATTATTAATTAAGTGAAAATAAATTAGGACTCATCAACGGCATTAAAAAAACAACTGCATTTTTTTGGAATCACACCTTCACAGACTTAGGCTTTTGTTTGGGAATATTGACGTGGTGGAACTGAAATTACCAGCCGAGCTCAGGGTTTGCAGCTGTAACTCAACGTTTGAGTTTAGTATTTATCCGCTAAATTTCACAATTCCTCCAACGGAAATGAGTAACCAGTCACAGCTCAGCTGAGAGAACCGAGAAACAAAACACGTGCCAGCATTTCCTCGTTTAACTTGACTTCAAGTTGCGTGAAAAAAAGCCTCACTATTTTTAAAGTGTACTTGGGTCACATTTTTTTTCTTCGCCAAAAACGCATTTCTTCAATATTCACTAGAACTCGTTCCCAGAAGTATTTTCTTTTCGCAAAATCTGGATAACATACTGTCAGGAAATTACCCTGTTTTATCTCTCAATGTTAAACAAACAAGCATCGGCATCGACGGATGCTTTATTTCCAATTCAAGCCTGATACATATCACCTTGTACATTGGTTTTTCGAAGGTACCCATTTCAGACACCTGGGTAGAGTGGGGTATTGTGCTTAGAATTTTTTCTCCTATACCCAACGGAGAAAATCGCCACCAGCGCAGGGACTCGAAACCTCGTTGCCCTCACGGAGGCAGGTCCTAAAGCCACACGGCTATGACGAGCACGTTAATTGGTTATTCAAAACTACAACTAATGGTTTGCTGACTGTAAGACGCAAGCATAGTCAAAGATGTAATAAGCAAGTCTGAGAATGCACTAACCCTGTCGTTAAGATTCCATCTCAAATGTTAGATTATACTTAACACTCGGTCTTGGATCTCTCCGGTGGTAAATAACAGGTGATTCTGAGGCCGTGAAGCCGAACGTCTGTTCCCTGTTAGGCTAACGTTTAAAAGCCAGACTCGTGATATCAAGTAGCACCTCGAATTACAGTACCTTCTATGCTTCATAGTAATGAATTAGAAAACCCGTTACAACTTTTCCTCCCTGCAAAAGGGACGAGGTTAGTCGTAGAACTCAGTCAGATGTTGCCTCCAGAAGTATGGATCGCAACATGAGAATATAAATACCTGGACCCTAACTTTTCAAGTTTGCTTACAAATGATGTGGTTGTACAGGGGGATTTATGGGTGTATAATCCGATAATTATTTCATCGGATATTTTATTGTATGCGTAAACTATGCAATTAATTAATGAACCTGCCATCTATAGCGAGGACGAGACTCAGACGTCGTCGAAATGCGTCTCGTATTTACTGCTTTTCCAGGTTCACGCGTGTTTGACGTACTTCAGCTAATCAGACATCGACACGTTCCGCTATGCAGTAGCAAACTTTGCAAAGTTTTTTTTCTAGACATCGCTTAAACGCTGCATTCTAGAAGGTTCAGGTCGCATGAACGTGGTGATCAGAAGTCCATCAACCAAAGTTTTAGGTTTAACCCCAATCATTTCTCACGATTTTGGCGGTGTCCTGCCCTACTGATAACACAATTTGTATTTTTGGGTATTTTTTTACATGAGGTAGGACTTTTGCAGCCGCGATATTATTGCAGATGGTAGCAATTGACCTGAAGCCGAATTAGGAACAAGCAGGAGGCATCTGCGTACTATTGGAAGCTACGGGGCCACATAGGTATAGAGTGCTTGGCCGTAGGCACATAAAATAGAAAAATAATTGCAGTTTATTTCTGGTAAAGGCTGCGTGTGAAAAAAATCATGATAGTTTTTTAAAATGTCTTTCGACACCAAAGGTCTCGTTTGAATTAGGCACTATAATAGATATTCCTGTAAATATTTGACCGAAAAATTGCCTGAAGAAAATGAAAAGTATTTCCTCTCTAAATTCAATTAAAGTTTGAGAAAGTTTGGCGAATATTTAGGAGACCGATAGAGTCCATACTGCTCGTTCACGGCCTGATTCGTCTTGAAGGCCTTTTCATCTACAGGTGTGACAATGCGATTTCAGTAGCTTTTCAAATTGGTGGATGGACGGCGAAAAACTCTGGTGCATGTGAGCAGTTCCACGCGCTCAAGCCGTTCCCTGCCTTTGCTCTCATCGGACGTGAACACTGAGGTCTCTCAGATGTCTGTTCACAGGCTTCTATATTTTCTGTCTCGGATAATTTTCAAAGGTTTTGATCGCAGTTGATGAGTTGATAACTTGCAATCTGCCGGTACGAAATGGATCTTTTAAGTATTTTGTGAACGGTCATTTGACTAAGGTGTGGGCGTTTCGTGATATCAGACTTGAGGCCCACAGGGAGAGTAAATATCGTACTTCTTTGTGCTTCCATTGAGACACATTTTTGCCTCGTAACACCATTTACTGTTTATGGTAATAACCCGAAAAAGACGAATTTTGAGCAATAGTGAAGCCAGATTACATATTTTGACATTTTAAATTTGATCACAAACATGTGGTAATGAAGTAAAATGATCATTTAAAAAATTCGTGTGTGTCCTTAAAACAAAACCTATTTCAACAACGGTGAATTGTACGAGAACAAGGGCTTTGGTGTCTTTGAAAACAACTCTTGGATTCATCTTTGACCTTACGATTCAATTTGTGTGCAGTTCTTGATGGCAATTTAAACGGTCTTCTATGACAAAACAAAGCCGCTTCCGTAAATCAATGTCGCGATAGGAGGCATTGACTGAACATTTTAAACATTTTTATGACTTGCACAATGACAATGCATTTGCACAGCATCACGGTGCTTTGATGGATTGCACTAGCACTGCAAATATTTGCTTTGATGACTTGCACAGGCACAGCATTTTCAAATATTTGCGTAACTATTACTGTACTTCTGAGATTCTTAATGCCCTAATATTTAAGCTGAATCATTTTGTTTTAACAATTCTGTAGTCGAAAAAGAATAATTATTTACGACGCTAATTGCACTCCATCATGTTTAGCATTAGAACTTTGAAAAATATTCTTGTAAAGAAATGTTGTGCAAAGTTATGTACACAGAATTGAAGTGTGAATTCCTTATAATTACTTGGGCTTAAACTTTTAAAATTGTGTCAAAATTTGTTTATGTTGCAAAAAATATTTTAGGCAATTGATATTTTCCCATCATGCCCTTGGGAAATTTGCTCAATCATATCTGTCGCTGTGGAAACACAGTATGTAGTAGATTCTCTTTCAAGTTCTTATTGCAATGTGAAAAGTTTTGTTTCGTACATATGTTGATTTCCATGAAATGTTTATTGTTTGGAATACTGGTGGGAGCATGAAGAACTTCGGGGATAACTGTGCATTCAAGATTTGGAAAGTTACAATAATAGTATTTTTTCTCCAAGCTTTTAAATACTGAATTGTGTTGGTGAAAGTACTTGATTCGACTATTTTTATTATGTTACCGACGTAACCTATTTTAATACGATTGTAACTATCTATTTACCTATGTATGTCACACCCTTCATCAATAAATACGATCATTGCGGAATTTACGCTACAGCTCGATCATAGATTTCCACTTTTAAAAATTACCTCCCTTATTAACCTAGGAAAATTTATTTGCCATTTTACATCTGATTAATAGCAGTTGAACCGTTTTGCCCATCTAAAACAGTGGAGCAGAGAAGAAGAGAGCACGGAGAAGCAGCAAGAGAGCGACAGAGAAGCAGACGATAGCGGTTGCGAGAAAACGAGAGGCGAGCAACCCGTGATAGAAACAGACTACGAATGCAGCAGCGAAGGATTGATTTGAGTTGGGAGGAGCGAGAATTACATCTTCAATTCTGGAGAAATCTTAAAATCTCGAGAAATCTTCAAATTTTGAGAAATCTTTCAATCTTGTTTAGGTTAGGTTGGGCTGGTTAAGTTAAATGGGACTTTAATTAAATAAAGTTATACAGTACAGACAAATAGGTTTTGTATTACATTACAGTGATCTCATTTAATTTTCTAGGATGGCATCAAAGTCGCTGAATGATAATAAATGATTGTTAATTTATTCACGACATAAACTACAAAAGTTAATAACACCCCATTAACAGGAAATTTGAAATGTGCAAAAACTAACCGTGAATCATTCCCGTGTCCTGCTAGTTCTAATGATTTCCTCTAAGTTTGAGAGAAGCGGACGAAATCCGGGAAATCCAATAAAGATAATTCATTGAATATTTATCATAGTTTAAATTCATGAAACTTTTGGGGGCAAAGTTTGACGTAGTATTAAATGCATTTTGCTAATATATTACACTGATCAAATTTTAGAAATGATCTCCATCCGCCTTGATCATGAGATTCTGACAATGTATTTCTGCATGATTGTCTTAAATTCCGGATTGTATTCTCATCCAACAGAGACCATTAAGCTTCAAGAGTATTTCACGGGACGTGTGAACTTGCGTTGGATTAGATGATGGATTTAGCAGCTTGTGACGGACCGGCTAGCGAAGTCTATTGGATTTACATTTGGACAAGACGGAGCCAAAGTTACATCGGTCCAAAACCGTCTGCGATGATCATTACATCACAGTTAGGTCAAATTAAAAGAGTTTGGTAGGGCTTCGTCTTGAGGGAAGGTCTAATTGCTTTCAAAGCTTTCTGATCTCTAGGGACAGTCAAACTTTGCTCGCATTTTGCCGGACCTCTGGATTGTCTACACAAATATTTTGCCGATTTTAAAGTCGTTTTCTTTTCGAAACTACTGAATTAATTACTGACGTTGTTTTTTGTAAGTTCTTATCAAAAGCCATGTTTAAATGCCATGTTCATAGCTGATCTTGAAATATCGAGCTGTCGCTGTTTTTCTCATACTTCAACGAGGGTTGCTCAACACTCTCATCTTAGCCATTTTCAAAACCTTTCCGCTACGGACACAACGTTTTGGCTTAGGGTTGCTGGATGTTGTGTCACGATCTGTGTATAATTTTCATACATTGTACAAAGTTTTACGAGACATCCAAATGCTTTATGGCGTAGGTAACTATCATATGGGTGTTATTTTGATTATTATTCCGTTGTTTTTCAAAGAAATTATTGAATCGTGCTCGGCTTCGGACGCTGTTTTGCTTGAAATCTTGTTTCCACTCGAACAAAAAAAAGCACGTGCGTACATTAGACTGCCGAAAAACCTAATGCTAAGATTATTTTTTGTTACATTTTAATCTACAAAAATGTAGGAAGACCGAAGACAGGCGTGGGAAAAGAAATTTTGAATTGACGAGCAAAAAGCTAATTGCGATCGAATATCGAATTAAATTACAGTTACGAAAAAATTGATAAAATAATAAGCTGTAAAGACTTGTTAGCGAGAATGATGTAGTGTCAAAATATCTTGAGCATCGAAAGGTAAATCACTCGCTCGTTTCGTATTTAGTTCGTGGCCGAGCGACATATGAACTTTACTCTGTACCTCTGTTCATTTGTGCTGGGGACGTCCATGCTGCTGGTGAGCACTTTTTTATTCGATAATTCAATTATTTTGGTGCTATAACTTTGATTTGTGTCGATATAACGATCAGAGTTCCAAGTAAGCGTTCCGTTGTTCACAAATTCTATTTCTTTTGTTCTAGGTATCTCTGCTACTCGTATTCAGCTCCTCCTTACCTCATGCACCTTACTCCAACGACCCAGTTCAGTGTTATTTGTACTTGTTTACTTAAAATCTATTTTTTGCGTTTTTTCTATAGACTAGCAGAAGCCTGAATTACCCGTGTATTCTTATGTTCATGAACCACAATCGTATTGTATTACTGTTTGCCTTGATATTTAATTTCTCTATTTGTCATTCATTATCCTTGCTGAGGCGTGAATCTTCCCAACGAACTAAAGACGAGGAAAGTCTTAACACAAGCATAGCCTGTTTATAATTGTGTAGGAATATAAAAATTTATCTGTGCTTACAACAGACTCGTACAAACAGATATATTAGCATACAGGTATATATGACGATACTGCTCGTATGTATAGTGTAAGCTATACGATGAAAATGATGTGTAGGTTTGATGTGCAATGAAATTCTTGAAAGTGCTTTTGACCCAAAAATTTATTTACACAAACTTTAACAAAACAGTTTCTTGAACTGTAAATTCTAGCCAACTTTAACGTAATCATCCCAGTTTTATTGAAATTAAAACTCTGGTGTTTGAAAAGCAACAAGCTGTTGTAACGCGTGCGCGCAATCGTTCTACTCGTCGGAAAAGGTAAAGTAAGTTAATGACAAATTGAGGCACATAAATTTGAACGAGCTCAAGTTTCTTGAGATCCATCTTAGAATATGTTGCGTGAGGCATTTGTGAGTTTCATACATCTTAAATATTTTATTAGTCATTAATGTAGAACGCAGATCAAGACAATCTTCTACTAATTCTTTTCGTATTCTACCCGAATTTACCTCAGAGTCCCACATCATATTTCCCTCAGAGAAACACAGCATATTTATCTAAGAGAAACACACCGTATTTCTCTCAGAGAAACACAGCATATTTATCTAAGAGAAACACACCGTATTTCTCTCAGAGAAACACAGCATATTTATCTAAGAGAAACACACCGTATTTCCCTCAGAGAAACACAGCATATTTATCTAAAAGAAACACACCGTATTTCTCTCAGAGAAACCCAGCATATTTATCTAAGAGAAACGCACCGTATTTCTCTCAGAGAAACACAGCATATTTATCTAAGAGAAACACACCGTATTTCCCTCAGAGAAACACAGCATATTTATCTAAGAGAAACACACCGTATTTTTCTCAGAGAAACACAGCATATTTATCTAAGAGAAACACACCGTATTTCTCTCAGAGAAACACAGCATATCTATCTAAGAGAAACACACCGTATTTCCCTCAGAGAAACAGCATATTTATCTAAGAGAAACACACCGTATTTCTCTCAGAGAAACACAGCATATTTATCTAAGAGAAACACACCGTATTTCCCTCAGAGAAACACAGCATATTTATCTAAAAGAAACACACCGTATTTCTCTCAGAGAAACACAGCATATTTATCTAAGAGAAACACACCGTATTTCCCTCAGAGAAACACAGCATATTTATCTAAGAGAAACACACCGTATTTCCCTCAGAGAAACACACCATATTTATCTAAGAGAAACACACCGTATTTCCCTCAGAGAAACACAGCATATTTATCTAAGAGAAACACACCGTATTTACCTCAGAAGAACACACCGTATTTACCTCAGTGGATCTTACCGTATATACCTCAGGGGAACACACCGTATTTACCACAGAGAAGCACACCGTATTTACCTCAGAAGAACACACCGTATATACCTCAGTGAAACTTACCGTATATACCTCAGAGGAACACACCGTATTTACCTCAGATAAACACACGCTGCTTCAAAAGAATAAGCCAAGAATTCATGTAACGTATTCATGACTCGGGAAAATACTGTAAAAAAATAATCATCGATGGAATAGGTGGATAGAAATCGCTGATTGAAGGGAAGATAAATTTCATTTGCCAAAGGATAAATTTTATAGATAAAATGGATAAATTTTAAAGAAAAATTTCATAGATCAAATGTTACAGTGAGCCTTGCTAATGCGTTTGATAACATTAGTCGCAACTACGTACCCTAATACACATAACTTTATTCTTTATTACGTAGAGCTACTTGAAAATAAAATCATACTTGGATGAGAATAATTTGGACAAGTTTGAGGAGGTCGAGTGTTTGCACTGCCAATTTTTTTATGCTCACATACGTATTGTGTGCCCCTAATGATACTGATAATGATATATGCTTAAGATACCTAGCTAATACCAGCGTGAATTAGATTTACGTTTCTGGTAGTTGGTCATTCCCGTAATGGTGTAGGCAGCGAGATTAACTACGTTTTTTATTCATGGTGCAATGCACGAGAAAATAGAGCCTGGAAAGAAAACGAAACTTCGCCTCAAGAAAGTTGCCGCGAGTTGCCGGTTGTCATGGCATTCACCTCATGAGCGGCTGAGGCATGTCACCTTTTGAGGCAGACCTGCATGCTCATTAATCACAAGGCATCGGACAGGGATTGGCGGCTCGCAATATTCACAATAGCGATTTATTGCGGTGGTCTGAGCTTTGTCTTGGAATTTTCTCATTGCAGTACATTCTTCTCTAAAGTCATTTTTAGATGATGTCGAACATTGATGCAAAATTGAAACTATTGGCCAACCAACTTTGGCCAATGAAAATTGAATGCTGGTCCATAAAAGGTAGAAATATAACTCACATGATAACGATGAAGCCAAGAAGAATTCTTTAGGCATGGAAAATATTTCTGATCACATGGAAATCGACCACATTAGCACAAAAATTTAGATCTCGCAGCTAAATGAATTTTATGCACGAGCAGAGTACGCATTGGAGTGAGTGGTGTGTTCATCCCGCTTTATGAATATTTTGAGGCCTTTCAGCAACAGTCCCCTTCAATGAGGCCCTTCAGCAACTATTGAAATGAGGCCCTTCAGCAACAATCTGAGCTGTGCTCGAGTACAATATGATGATTTCAAAGCAATGTATCAACGTTTTGTCTTCATACACAGTTAAGCTACTATTCTATAGAGCTGATTAGCAATCGTAATTTTTCTATAATTTTAGGTTCAGAACTATTTTTGAGTGCTGAACATTGTGAAAATCTGTGGGCGGTTTTGTCTAACGCCTGTTCCATAGAATGACGAGTCGTTTAAACTGACGAATAAGTTAACTTGAAGTTTCATGAATGTACATGTAAGTTAAATCAGTTGTCATACCAGGCCATCATGTTTAATTTTAAGATGCTTCTCATGACACCCGTGAATGGTAACACATCATTTTTGTTTAAATTTTTGATTAAAAAATATCTATAATTTAATACTTCGGATCCTAAGAGCAACAGCTTATCAATAACGAGCGCTACTACATGCAACCGACTGCGAGCAGTCTCCGCTCCTCATCAAATTATTCAAGAGCTCGTGATGCCATATAATTTTAATTGATTTTAATTTTAATTATTTTTCATTATTGCAATAACTTTTACAATCATTTTCATTAATTATAATGTGAAATTTTTTTAAACATTAGCAGGTCCCTGCCCCCTTGTGCCAAGAGCACCTCACCTCCACCACGGTCGCCTTGGGGTAGTTGGCGTACTCGCGCACGATGTAGAAGCAGTGCACGATGCACACGATCAGGGCAATCAGGAAGATGATGATCCACACGATCTTGCGGCACCAATGCACGGCCCTGAAACATACGAATATTGCCATTCTTTTAACGGTAAATGTCTAGTAAGAGTCATGAATTTAAGTAAGTCAATTGAAATATTCAGCTCATTCTGCAGTAACATGAAATTTTGCAATCTAACTTCAAGCGTCGAAACTCACATTAAATACCAGGATTACGATTAGTGAAGCATGAAATGGTATTCTTTTAGCAGCTGAAAGGCAATGGTTTGCTTGAATAAAGGTATATTATAGCACCATTGAAACTACACAGAAGACCTTAAAAACTAGGCATTGAATAGTTTCAATTTCTAATTGGCGGATCATTAAACGAAACCCTGCACTCATCATTTGTCTACTTCTGTTCGGGAGAGAGGATTTGTTTCATTTGTACGCCTGCAAGTATTTTAAGAAAACCATATCGAATGAAAAAATAAAAGCTGGAGGGCTGTGTAGCTTGTTCAAACATCGTGTAGTGTTCTCCCCCAGGCTGCAACACGCTTCGGGCAGACTTTGAGATATCTTTTTCGTGACTGGATA